>JARFJB010000079.1:0-250717 GCA_036346205.1 Vesta saturnalis | reverse complement strand
AATTAGGTATAGGAAAATCTTCATAAAAATGAAGGGGGATAACAAATATAATCTTTTGAGAAAAAATATAAGGGGTTCATTTAAAAAATTTTAGAAAATCGTAATTTTGTTTTTTGGCTCACCCTGTATACAGATATTCTTTGATCGTTTTTGTTACAGTTAGTTTTAATACTAGAACACATCGTTTACCTTATAATGTGAAATAAACAATTATTTATCTATTACTTCTCCATATACATACTGTTTACTTCATAGCGAATTCGATATAAAAATGGCCATAGGCATAACGCTTTAAATACTTTTTATGGTTGTATAGCCTCATAGTGTAAGAACAGGGATTATTAGAGGAATATAAATGGAGTAATCGACCAATCCCACACTAAGTACTCATCCTGTGTATATATATATATATATATATATATATATATATATATATATATTATGTGTGTGTGTGTGTGTGTGTGTGTGTGTGTGTGTGTGTGTGTGTGTTTGTGTACAGGGTGGTATGGGATAATTAAGCATCCCCGACTGATCGCGGCCGAATCATTGCCGCTATCTCATTGTCGAGTCATCCCATCCCCGGCCAACTCATCGCCGATTTTTTTTCGATAAATTCACGAAATTGTTATGCTCTTTTACTTGCTTGTATAAATACAGATACCGATCATCAATTTACTAAAATTTCAATTTTGAGTATACTATGGACATCTTGATAAATGTATCGGACGTAGGTATGTATTGTAACCTTGAAGCTTTAACCCTAAGTTGAAGAATTCCTATTTTAAATCCACAATGATAGTTAATTATTAATTTACAAGATATACTTTCTGACATTAACATTCCCTTAAATCATAATCGATTGATAATGAGTGTTTAAATCGATAATGTTAGTTAATATAGACAATGAATCATGCCTAACCGACATTATCATCTTAATCAATCGTTAAGGAGTTATTGTAGTAAACGGATATTGATGGATTTTTTGTGTTTTGTTGTTCCACTACTAACGATTTTTAATTTTAATAAATAATTTATTCTGCAGTATTTTGTTTCTGTCGAATTTTTATATTATACCTTGCTACAAAAGTTAAAGTAAAATAGTGAATACCACTACATTAAAAATCCATTCTTTACGCGCGAGTTTTGCAACTACTTCATAGTCAGCCTCGGCGACCAGATGGCTCGGCAATGAGATGACCGGCGATGAGGTGGCTCGGCGCTGAAATGATGAAAGTGGCAAAAAAAACCACTGAAGTTCGTGCCTCCACCGTTAGGTGGTGCAGCATACGTGATTTTATTTAACGCCTTAGAAAATTTGGTGATTAGTGTATAATACAAATATTATTAATAACAAATCTGTAATGCTTAGAAACATTTTCTTAATGCACTTTAAGGTCTAGGCCGCAAAATGAGGGTGAGGAAAAAGGGGGAGGGTCATCCGATTAATTTCGCTATAATTTTAGTTTCATCAAATCGCAATTTATAAAAGAATTCTCTAATTCTCTAATGTAAAACTTTACAATATTTTGCTTTTGAAGACGCCGCTAGAGGGCGCTTGTTAAATACATAGTTTTTTTCGATTTTTACCGAAATGTTTAAATATAACTTCACTGTGATTTTGTCATAGCCAGAAAATATCTTAACTTTGCAAAACACTGGTAAAAAAAAGTAGTTCCATGTCTTTAGTAGTTATAGCGAAATGAATACATAACTCTAATTTTAATCCTTATTTTATTACCTACGCATAATGTCTCGTATGTTCAAAATCTACCAAATATTCGTTGATTGATCGAACGTTAGTATATTCGTTATCATTCACTAAGTACTCATCCTGTATGTATATATATATATATATATATATATATATATATATATATACAGGTAATTTAGCCGTTTTTAAAATTTTGTGAACAGCGCCACGACAAATGACATTGTCAGTAGATAAAGTTGTAATCGAACAATGAGGATTTTCTTCAATTTCAATTAATATATTTAATTGAATATCTTCAGAAACGGTGGGTCTGCCACACTAACATTGCCGATCTCATAAAATGTATGCAATATTTTGCTTACCGTCGCTTTATTTATTTAGGTACACGATCAGGATATTTTTCATTAAAGATGTCGCATACCTCTGCCATACTTCTTTTACGATCGCCATAACCTAATATCATTAAAACTTCAATTTGTTGTTTTTCTGAGAGCACCATCCTAATTTCAAATAATTTTAGGGTAATACTTCTCAAAAAGATGCTGTTATAGACTTTTTTGCACAATCGGTTGTTTCCGATGTTTACCATGCCTGTTTACATGACAGTAAGTAGCATTTACTGGTTTGTCAACAACTTACCGTTCAGCGAACGTTAAGTGATTTACTTACCGTTCGCTGAACGGTAAGTTTAATCGAAAATTTTTAATATAAGTGATTTAATAATAATAATATCTACGAATAATCTAAAAATTATTTATTAATATTAAAATTAATAGTACAGCTTGTTAAATTATTCAGACAAAATTCACTTGTTTGTGTTTGTGCGGCCTTTGCGTTACTAATTGAGACTGGTGCAGAGTTTAAATCTTGTATTATTACAACATTATTGTGCAAAATCTTTTCAGCAAATTCTATCTTGTTTTGAAGAGAATCCTCTACATAACTCTCTGCTACTGTCGAGGAACGCCAACCACCATGGCGCTTTAATTCAAGAACATCAACACCACTATTAGCCAAAAGCGTCGCTGAACTCCTGCTAAATGAATGACCGGTATAATTCTAGGGATTGGCTATATTTTAAAATTTAGCAACTTTAAATGGCCAGCCTCCGATTGTTCCTTTTCCCACTACTTGACCAGTACATTTTCCAATCCAATATCGTAAGAAAAAGCAGTTTGTTTTTAGTTGTAGTGGCCGAAGTTTGATATATTTACGCAAAATTTTTAAATATTGTATTTTATCGTTGGGTCAGTTAAGTACAGTAAAGGTGCGCTGGACATTTGTTTTGTATAGGGTAATTTCACAATGATTAACCCTTCTTGTTCTTGGATGTCATTTCTAGTAATATTGTATAACTCTTCCCTTCTGCATGCACCAGATATCCCTAATATCATACCTATCTAAAAATAATGCTTAGAATTATACACATTTCACGGGTAATCTAATCAATATAAATGTACCTTGTAAATTAGAAATTGCTTCAGTCAAAAATTTTAAGATATCTTCGCGTGTACAAATGTTAGCTTTTTTAGTCCTACAACCAACATTTTTTCGTTTAAGATAGGCGATTAAAGTGGAAAATTTGGATATATCTGTACCATCATGCAGAAAGGTTGTTGATTTTATCATGGAATATTCAGCCCATAAACTGCCAGGAGGATTTTAGTTGTGCATTTCTTTTGAACAAAATATGCTAATAAATTTTTCTCATTAATGTCCACACTTTTATCTTGACACCATTTCTTGAAAGTTCTGTATTTGTTTTCATACTGATATTTGGATTTTTCTGTTATTATGGACGAACATCCTTCTTGCCATGCTTGTTCTATTTCATCCATTTCACTTTCACCACTCTCCAGTCATAGCTCAATAATATCGAATACTATCAATCAAAATGCAAACAATGTGACAAATCAATATTTAAAGTGACAGCAGAGCTATTTATTTACTAAACGTTGCGTCATAACAATCACCTTAGCAACTATGCATATGTTACTCGAAAATTGCGTCATAACAATCACCTTAGCAACTATGCATGTGTTACTCGAAAAATGATAAATCGAGAATTTGAATGAAAAAGTAGTATTCCTGTTATTTCATTAATTAATTATTATTGATCCCGATCGTGCAAAAAACGTTATAAGCAGGTCGAAAGTTAAAGGGTACCGATCTCCGACAATAATTGGAGTCGTCGATTCGCTCCTCCTCCAAAAAATTGTCTTCGATCGGTAAACTACCCTTACCGTTCTCCATACTTAATATACTAATAAATAGATGTGACACAAGAAAACAATTTATTATTGACATATGCAATGGTAACTATGAATTTATTTTCTGAATACTAAGGATTGTGACATGTCACAGCGTACTTGATTTTTGCATTAATACTCATACTAACACAGTAATTTTTATTTGAATGAAATTGGTTACCTTTAATAAACAAACAGCTTACCTTCTTTTTCGTTCAACAATACGCCACTTCATTTGAACATTTATTGTAATTAAGTTATACTGTAGCTTAAAATATTTTATGTGACAAATTTGGTAACTTAGAAAAATATGGGCTCTTAATTTTTGATATAAAAATATACAGTTCCTATTTAAAAAAATTGTGATGACGTCACATCTGATAAGGTAGTGGGGGTAAAAATGATTTTTTTTAAACAAATAAAAAAACAAAAATAAAAATCGTAACCGAGCTTAAACTCGTGAAATAATGGGCCGTTTCCACACTTTATGAACGCACTGTATATATATATATATATATATATATATATATATATATATATATATATATATATATATATATATATATATATATATATATATATATAAATAATATATATATGTATTAATAAATCACCTTATTTGAGTAAAATGGTGTAATTATTTATTTGCTCGCAAACTTTCAGACAGATAAATAAAGTGTTTATTGTATGTCAAATGGTGAGTTTCAATTATTTATGTCGTTCTTTTATTTTTATACCAAATTATACCACGTATACATAAATATAAATGGAAGTTAATGTAATTATATGTCTGTTATCTATTGTTACAATTTAAATTCAAACTATTAATGACGCTTAAATGTAAAACTAGCGATGAAAAGCTTATATGAAAATGAAGCTATTTATCTTCATAATAAACCTTCTTTTGATACTTACAGTCTCTAAATTTATATATTTTTCATACACCGTTCTCTTTTGTTGTACCAAATGCGGTTATTAATTTGTGTGTTGATATGTTTACTAATTTATTACATGTAGTAGTCTTTTTTTGTAAATACGACTTACTTTGCTTCTAAGGTAAAAGCAATTTCTGTATGGTTATTTATGTTATATTTCATAAGCCACTTTGCTTATAATAATTTAAATTGATGTTTTAATTTTCCTCCAAGTAGCTCAATCGTGTCTTTTTAACAAGTCGAGGGTGGTTCGTAAATACAGGGTATTCAGGCTTAACACTGTTCACCTTGAATAATTAGAATAAAATGGTTTACACGTATATTAGTCCTATTTCGTTCAATGCTAAAATTTCACACCTAAACTAATGATAGATATATGAATTAAACAAAAGAATAAAAAGGATAAAATAAGTACAATTCTTCCCTTGGGCCGCCCGCTTTAAATCGACGCCCTTCAACGGCAAGTGCTCGGCTCACTGGATCCTGAGACGTCTCTGTGGAAATAGAAGTTATTGCTGTTCAATTGAAGGCGTGTTATACAAAAATCCGGAGAAAATTTATTTAGAAAAATTGTAAAGTCGGTTCTGACTAAAAACAGGAGCTATAGGCGCCGTTCTGGAATGTTACCGGTATTACGTAAGGGAGTATAAGTCAACGTCCGCGCTGGCGTTTGCGAGAAGGTCAGTTCCTCAGAAAAATCAATACGTTAAAGTAACCTTTGTGGGCATGACTATTCCCATATGTGGTTTTGCTTTGAGACTGAATAGATGTGTATTACAGGGAATTCTTTACAAGGCACTGGTTGATATTTATACGTTTCTGAATGCAAATTGTTCGTGCGCGATTGATTATTTATTATAATGAATTATCAATCCTCTAAATAACCAGGATTGCATCAGGATTAATTAATTACGACCGTAGTTACGTAAAGTTTATTTTAGTCCGCCGAAAAGAAGCGTTGATCTTTGTTATAAAAAAAGCGTTTACTAAACACGTAAAAATTTCCTGAGAAACAAAATTTGCTCTAATTATTAAATACAGGGAATACTGAATTTATTACGGACTTATTCACTTTTGATTTAGTAAAGGTCGTTCTTAAACGCCAGGTAAATCATACATCATTTGCACAATTTTGCACGTTATTATGAACGATGTTTATTTCGTATCTAATTTAAATACAAACAGACCTATTTTTAGTTTTTAAAAACGAATTAAACTAAGGTGGTTGGTTTACGCGATGTTTTAGTGCTGCGTAATCGAAATTAAACAATTATGCGAATTGTTTCAGATGGAAATAATGTTTCTTATGTATACGATTATTCTATTGATTAAAAAAGGAATAACCTTTATATAGACTTGCGAAAGATCGTAAGGAACTATGCGGTATTCAATCCGTTTGGAGCGTTTTTCACTGCGGTTGGTGCAATTTAACAGGCGCTTCCCGGTTAGGATGCGGAAGTATCTTCTGGCATTAACGTTAGCGGTTGCGAGTACCTCTGGGTTTCTTGGTATTTATTTTTGTCAGGTGTGTTTGTATAGTGTTGTGTGATGGCTGTTTAAATAAAGAGACGTCTAATAGAATCTTGGACTAACCCGTGCTGTGCTGTTCAGACGTGTCTTCCAGAGGGTGGTAGAATTATAGCGATCTTGCCACCGGAGTAAATAGAAGATGACTGCAGGGCGTTAGAGCCCGCCGTGACAACGTCTTGGTTGGTGTATGTTTGTAGGCGTCAGAAGCATATTGGTGATTAAAACAATACAAAAAGTACAGAACACATTTTTTATTCATGATACGTGACACAAGCCGTCAGAAGCATATTGGTGATCAAAACAATACAAAAAGTACAAAACACATTTTTTTATTCACGATACGTGACACAAGGCGTCAGAAGTATATTGGTTATCAAAACAATACAAAAAGTACAGAACACATTTTTTATTTATGATACGTGACACAAGGCGCCAGAAGTATATTGGTTATCAAAACAATACAAAAAATACAGAACGCATTTTTTATTCATGATACGTGACACAAGGCGTCAGAGTATATGGGTTATCAAAACAATACAAAAAATACAGAACAGATTTTTTATTCATGATACGTGACACAAGGCGTCAGACGCATATTGGTGATCAAAACAATACAAAAAGTACAGAACACATTTTTTGTTATTGAACATATTGTTCAGCAGCAGCCACAGCGTTCCCTTCACAGAGCCCGTACACCATGTCTGCGTACTTGTTAAATGAGTGCATGATCACCAGTGAAATATGCAATCGAACGACGCAATGGGTGCAAAAAATGCCGGTCACACTGATGTATACAAACGTCACCACAAAATTGGCCTAGTTGTCAAGCGTATTTTTCTCAAATTCTGCATCCTTTAAAATCTTAATCTGAGGTTTTAGAAGGTGCGGAATGCAACCAAAAAATTCAACATCAATATTTTGTTTGAAAATGAATTTTTCATGGATACTTTCCCAGATAAAAGCTAATGAAGTCGGTCAAATTTCGAACTTTGGATGGCTCGTGAGAAGAAATGGCGCACCGCCTAGCAATAATTTTGTTATAGGGTTTCTCAGCTTTACCTGGACTATAATGCTACCTGAAACTTTAACACTAATTAATAAACACCGTGTATATATATATATATATATATATATATATATATATATTCTTAAATTCTCCGTTTCGGTAGACTACTATTCTACCTTTATCAAGAATATAATATAATTACAGTATTTAAATTGAATGACGCTAGATGACTCGTACCTTGATTTTTTAATTATTGTATTGTATGTCGTGTACTGCTGCGAGTCGTAACTCGTGTGTATGTATTTTTGTCTTTGAAAACAACCATTCATTAGCATCCATCAATTGTTGAATAGTCCAGAAGACTAGGTCGAAAGTGAAGAACAAGGTGTATATGAAATTCCATACAGAAATTGTCAAAGTCCTTACGTTGGGCAAAGAAGTACAAGATTAAATGTACGTGTAAAAAAACATCAATTTGCAATCAAGCAACACATAATATCAAACTCATTGGCAACCATTATCTCGACACTGGACATCATATCGACGTTAACCAAATAAAATTACGCGCTTCAGCGAACGGACTACAAGAAGGAATCATTAGAGCAGCGATTGAAATCGAAAAAGACCTTCAGCTTTATACAAATGAGATAAATCTCAAATTTCACCAATTTAGAAACCAATCATTAAAAAAATTACCCAATCAAAATTAACAGCACACAACCACTTGACATCTAACGATAAAACTACATCTTCTAAACCTATAACACGAACTCGACATGCACTCAACAACTGATATTACTCCAAAATGACAAAAATACATTCACAGAGCTTACGACCATCAGCAGTACACGACATACAACACAATAATTTAAAAAGTCAAGTTACGAGACATCTAGTATCAATCAATTTA
Source organism: Vesta saturnalis (assembly GCA_036346205.1). Lineage (NCBI taxonomy): Eukaryota > Metazoa > Arthropoda > Insecta > Coleoptera > Lampyridae > Vesta > Vesta saturnalis. Next base: position 242,376 of record JARFJB010000079.1, on the reverse strand, counting down.
AATATTGTAATTATATTATATTCTTGATAAAGGTAGAATAGTAGTCTACCGAAACGTAGAATTTAAGAACAAATTTCAAATTACACGAGTATCCGAAAGAAAAAATGTCCTTTAATCTAAATAATAACACTCGTTGAAACCTAAACAGATATATATATATATATATATATATATATATATATATATATATATAATATAAGGTCGTACACAAAGTAACCGCCGTTTACGCGTAAAGCGAGAAGCTGTGGGGGTAGCGCCGCCATCTTGCCATTGTTGTAAGAGGTAACTTAATACGCTTCTAGCTGTGCATGGTGGAAAATCTTTCTGTCTCGCATTTGCTTGTTGTAACCACAAAGCCGCGAAAGAAAATTCCGCCATGTGTAAAGTGTGGGACGTAATAAATTTCTATGGTGAAAATTCATCATGTCTTATGTACAGTTTATGGTCCAAACATTATCAGTGAATGTGTTGTCCGTCAATAGGTTCCATTTTTCAAAAATGGAAGAACAAACATTCACGAAGGAGACAGTAGCGGTAGCCATCTCTTGTCAGTGATGACCTAATGAACGAGGACAACGAAAACTTCGTAGGAACCGTCGGTTCGTAATCTTGCAACTTTCCGGACAGTTTTATCTTAGACTTTCTTTCTCAATACGACATTGAACACACCACTTCTCCAAACAAGCCAAAGGAAGCCGGCCAAACTTTGTCTGCGGGGATGGTTACTGTCTTTTGAGTACCTTGCTTATTGATTCTATGGAACGTGGTACGACCACCTCTACAATTTTATGATATCTGGTGTTGTATTTGGGCACGACAACGCTCGACCTTACACAAATCGAAGTACAAACTAACTTTTCGCCAAGTTCAAGTGAGATATTTTTGACCAACACCCGTGCTGCCCGTACTTGCCTCCTAGCGACTTTCATCTGTTCCTTAACATCAAACGGTGCATCTCAGCGCTTCTAAACTGACGAAGAGATTCAAAACAGAGTGACTAACTTCACAGGTGGCTTATTTTTATGTAGAGGGTATACCAATAACTGTCAATATCGATAGGTATGATAAGTACTTGAATTATTGGTAGATTATGTCGAAAGTAGAGAAAATTTGTAGTGTTAAGAGGTATGCAATAAAATGTTTGTATCTACACTGGTTCAATTTTTATTTCTTTTGGATCACCCTCGCGTCTATATGCATAAATCATCCTCAATACAAGGTTTAGCGTAAAAAATGCCACTTTAGTCGAGATACCACAGACCACGCCTTAACTGAAAAACAAACCTACAAGGTATACACCACAACATACTTGATCGTATTAGTTGAGGAACCAATCTTTTAACGGATACGCAATTAGTCTTGGTAGAACTCCCTTATTCAAACTCTCAACTGTAGTGCGAAAGGGAAAGTTACCACTTTAACCAGGTCATTCTATCTGAGCTTAGATATGAATCCTTCCATTCTGTCTAAATACAAATCAACTACGCTTGATTAAGACCTTCCCCAAGCCCCTAGCATTAGCTTAGATATCAATTCCACTTCCTAGAGGTTATATAAGCCTCGCACCTTGACCTATATATAGCCTCCTAACTAATTATGAGGGAGAGGGAGAGGAGAGGAGAGGGAGAGGGAGAGGGAGAGGAGAGGAGAGAGGAGAGGGAGGAGGGAGAGGGAGAGGGAGAGGGAGAGGGAGAGGAGAGGAGAGGAGAGGAGAGGGAGGGAGAGGGAGAGGAGAGGGAGAGGGAGAGGGAGAGGGAGAGGGAGAGGGAGAGGGAGGGAGAGGGAGAGGGAGAGGGAGAGGGAGAGGGAGAGGGAGAGGGAGAGGGAGGGAGAGGGAGAGGGAGAGGGAGAGGGAGAGGAGAGGAGGGAGAGGAGAGGGAGAGGAGGGAGAGGGAGAGGGAGAGGGAGGGAGGGAGAGGGAGAGGAGAGGGAGAGGGAGAGGAGAGGGAGAGGGAGAGGAGAGGGAGAGGGAGAGGGAGAGGGAGAGGGAGGGAGAGGGAGAGGGAGAGGAGAGGGAGGGAGAGGGAGAGGGAGAGGGAGGGAGGGAGGAGAGGGAGAGGGAGGGGAGAGGGAGAGGGAGAGGGAGAGGAGAGGGAGAGGGAGAGGGAGAGGAGAGGGAGAGGGAGAGGGAGAGGAGAGGGAGAGGAGAGGGAGGAGGGAGAGGGAGAGGAGAGGGAGGAGGGAGAGGGAGAGGGAGAGGAGAGGGAGAGGGAGAGGGAGAGGAGAGGAGAGGGAGAGGGAGAGGGAGAGGGAGAGGGAGAGGGAGAGGGAGAGGGAGAGGGAGAGGGAGAGGGAGAGGAGAGGGAGAGGGAGAGGAGAGGAGGGAGAGGGAGAGGGAGAGGGAGAGGAGAGGGAGAGGGAGAGGAGAGGGAGAGGGAGAGGGAGGGAGGGAGAGGGAGAGGAGAGGGAGGGAGAGGGAGAGGGAGAGGGAGAGGGAGAGGGAGAGGAGAGGGAGGAGAGGGAGAGGGAGAGGAGAGGGAGAGGAGAGGGAGAGGGAGAGAGGGTAGAGAGAGAGAGTTTACAAAACTATTTCTTTTCCTGTATTTTATAAAATATTGATGTTTGTCTAATTAAATGTGTGGGCTTAAGTAGGCAATGCTGTCGACGTCGTTGACGATAGCTTAATGATAAGTTGACATTATTAAAGTTTAGTCAGTTATTAATTATTGAATTTGTGAACTTAGTTATTGAAATGGTTTCCATGCATTATTAAATCCTTAAACAAAACTAACATTAAAAAATTCTATTATTAGTCCTTAAATAGACTATAGAGTCAGAATTATCATAAGGTGTTTGAGCACTCAACAATACAATAATAAACAAAATCCACAATAAATTAATAGGACAAGGTTAAACCCTGTTGATAAAATTATAAAATTATAACATCAATCTATCTATAATTGAATCGTTCAGAAAAAAAGCACTATTGTTATTAATAAAATATAAATTTCGCCCACCATTCTATTACACATTAAAATGCGCATTAGATATTTTTAAATAAATATAACGTTAATCTGTTTTTAAATTCAATGTTCACCAGCTTCATAAATTTTCAGAAGTCATTGTCATTTTCTACATTAAAATTTTATCTAAAGTGCTTTCTGTCTCTAATATTTGAGAACAAATAACAAACATGACCTTGTTCTAATTTTGATCAAGTAAATGTATTTTAGAGGACAATTATCGTAGACACTCATATCAATCGATTGTATGTAAACACATACCTTAAGCAGGTATAACAGAGCAGAAAAATGTAGAAAAATGGGCCTGAAGGATCCGAGATCTGACAGAATATCTTGTAAACCTTCGGAGTTATCTAAATCGTTGAAAAGCTGAATTTCACATTAATACTACTTAGCATCAAATTAACAATAAACGTCAGTTTTCGTGGTTGCCATATTAATCCTTTTCGCAATAATTTCGTTAGAGTAACAAAACTATATGGCTTAAGACTTGAACCATATGTTAGGGGAGTCTGGGAAAAGGATAGGAGTGATGTAAGACTAACACAGAAATATGATCTCGTGGCCTTAATAGGTCAATCATATCATCAAAATACGGTAACAGGTACCAGTTCAGCCCCGAACTGTACTTCAACCGCCCTTGCCTAGTTAGGGAACGTCGATTAGGTAACGGTCGGTGGTCTTGGTTTAACCGCCCAGACTTCGAGAGACCCTCTAAAAAATTTCCCAATCTCCAGGTTGTTTGGCAGTACTATTAGGGATTGCACCTGACAGTATCCTGGTGGAAACTTAATCTCTAGCGTTGAAACGCCTGTGAACAAACCGAAGCCTCTCTTCAGTAATTTCGGTCTTGCCATAGTGTGCGAGATCTGGGAGTAGTATATATGCTATGTCCAACAAATATTCGAGTGTCAACTCTTTGAACATGGGGGAAGAACCCATTTAATGTTCCATCAAAGTCAAGGCATATAGAGAAGAAGGCATAACCCCAGTTACTTATTCCTGATTGGAAAAAAAGGGCTGACTTTTGATAAGATTAGTCCATATATGGTTAGAAATGTTTTATACGTCCTCAGCCATTTAAAGATGACTACAAAGATTAAAGAAGAGCTACTGATTGAAACGGTTTTTTGTGTTCGACTAGCAAAACTTAAAGGAAGTTATTAGCAGATTAAAAACTAAAATGCCCATAAATTGTACTGTAGAAGAACAATTGTGTGTCTGTAGAAAAATCCTACTTGTGGGCAACCCTTCACTTACATGTGTCAACTGTGGTGGTTCACATTCTGCTGCATTTAGTAAATCTAGTCATTTGGGAAATGCGAATAAAAGGAAAATAAACCGAAATAGAAACTAAGAGAAAAGTAGTAATTTCCACGCCTAGACTTAAATTATGCTACTACTGAATACGAGTATCAAACCTACCATTTGTAATAATTTTGTAAAACTACTTTCTCCATCTTGTTACACTTCTTCTAGCTTAGAGAAAAGGAAACATGAATCTGCTGACAGCATATCTACGTCTGGTGATGGAATCGTAACCTCTAAGGGCACTGGGGCAGCCCATCAGACCATAAAGTAAAAATAAGCTCTACACCTAATTATCGTGATATTTTTGCGATTCTCGCACTGTAGTATGAAAGAATCTTTTTGTTATTTACATTGACCATCGTTAATGTATCGTTAATTTATTATTTTTTCGTTTGTTATATTTGTTACCGATAATAATTATAAACCCTTGTGGCCATAGATATATTATCTATTCTGTGTTAGTGAAATCTAAGAGTGCAAATTTGTCCTATTATTTTTTTTGTTGGTTTTAATGTTTTTCATAAAAATGGAGCGGCGGCGTAAGCAAACTTATATCGATAAATAATCGCCACCGTCTGCACTTGAAACCGCTTACCTCAACTCGCTAAGTGTTGGCTTTTTCATCAGTAGACCTAACAATAATATCTTCAAGTATACCTGCAGTATTTTATTGGACAGTTTAGACGTTTTAAATTTCAGTGATCATGACCCAATCATTATAAAAAACTCAAATATGAAAATTTTCCTGTAGCAAACCCAATAAACTGAAATACTTCTAAGGCTAGATACATCTACTGCGAAAGACTCCACTATTATGAGAAGATTATGTCTCAAATGAAATAATATAACTAGAGTTGTAAAATTGACCAATCTAAAGTAGTCGTGGCGGAATCAGAGGTTCAAGAATCTATAAAACCCAAAAAAAGTGTACTGAACACATTTGAGGGACGTCTTATATATGATAACCTTATTAACTTAAAAAGATCTATAGAGCCTTTTCAGGTCGAATTACACTCCAGAGTAAAGCGAGTGCCGGCATAATTATGTCACTAACATCAAACAGAATCCTCTAAACCGAGATCTGAAGGAAAATAAAAGCAATATCATCCAAGTTCAAACATACAAAGAGAAGTGGTACTACCAGCAGTGCAAATCATATATCAGAGTCTTAGACTAATTTTAATATTTCATTAGTTCAAAATCTGTAATCCTACCTTTCTGATAACCAAAACAAACCGGGAAATTAAATAAAATTATAAGGAGTTTGAGAATAACGCCCCATTTTTAATTAAGTTTTGCTCTAAAATGTAAAAAATCATCCGCTCAAAGGACCGACTCAATCTCGTATGGAACTAAATCTGACAAGGGACTATAAACAACTACTCCAAGTTGTATTGTATCCATCGTGAGAAATAGAACTCAGCTAGCCGTTACAGACGCATAAGCTTAGCATCTCGCATGGCAAAAGTAGTCAAGCAGATGATCCATACTAGACTAATGTAGAGACTTGTAAAAATGAATATCTAACAAACTCCCAAACTGGCTTTGGATAGCTTGATGTAAAACAGATTAATTGAGTACTTCACAGACATAACGTATTAAAATCCTTTCCACAAATACATCATAACGCTACCGTCCTATTTGATATGAAATGGACGTCTGACATGACATGAATATACATTATCTAAAAAGCTCCATGGCTGGGTTTATGGGCAAATCTACCACAATTTCTATCATCGTTTCTGGAGGAAAAATGGACACAAAACCCACATTACAAAATGCTCTAATTACATTACATGCATTAGGAGCTTTTTATACAGGTCTAATCGAGAATTACATTGGATTGACAATCTAAAGTCTTGAGGTATGTGTGCAAAATTAAAGCTAAGGGATATTATCCAAAGTACGATACTTTGTTTGCGACTAATTTACTCATTAGTAACTGGAAATGTTTGCACAAGCCATTAGCTTTAAGTATTACATGAATACTTAAAACAGTAAATTACACAAAAGCCTCCTATAATTAATGTGGGACCAATAGAGGTCTCCCCTTGACAATTGGTCATCACTCACTATTATCAATACTATCACGATTTCTAAATACCCTACCACCTTAATCTGTAAACCAACTTGAGTTTAATAAGATTTTGATGAATATGTCTTGTTAAAGCTGCCAGTTGTGTTTTACAAATTATTTGAGTCTCACGTACAGTTAAATTTATTGGTGTCATTGATTTCTTTGGCCAAATTACCTGTGAGATTGGTATAATTCTTTATTGGATGAAAAATGTGTTTTGCAAATCTCTTTATACTTTTTAATTTATTAAAGTTAAATTACAGATGGTTGCACACGCAGTTCGGGTACTTTGATTTAAGTTAACATCAGCTAAATTCTTCCGCTAAGCTATTACGCATACTATTGAGGTAGAAACTGTGTACCACGATTAGTTATCTAGTTTAAATTACAAATAGTTGAACACGAAGTTCGGGTGTTTCTATATAAGTTAACGTAAACTAAATATTTTAACTAAGCTATTACACATACTCTTGAGTTCAAGGGTCTACGAACCTCTTTTTCCCTACAATTATTACTAAATGTTTTACATTTAAAGATTTGCTAGGATGAGCGGCTGCTCTATGCAGACAAACATATTAAATTAACCACCTTTTTAATATTTTGCTATTATCTGGATTACAGTTTTAATTTTAAATAAATACTCTTGGTAACAAGGCCAAAACCTGAATATTACGATGGGGTTTAGTAAAAAGTAAATTCACATCTATTTTAATATTTACCACACTAATTGTTTTGTTTTTGACTTAAAAGTTGATACTCTTTTGTTGATTGAACAAATTCATTATATTTACTGGGTACTTAATTTCTTGTCTGTTTCTTGTATCTTCGAATTAAAAGTTTGGGTGTTCCTTTTTGGGTTTTGGGCTTTTAGGTTTTATTTTGAAAAGTTCATGGCACCTTACTGTTCAAAAGCTGTTGTTGAACACTGTTTACAGTAGCACAATGCAAATAACAACGCTAGCTGCTGGGTTATTAAGTTAAAGCCTACTAGTTTATCACCCTGTGGTAAGTGTTACTGTAAGTAAAAGTAGAAATCCAAATTGTTAGAGTGAAAACAATTAATTCTTGCAAAGTTCAAATTTCGTATGGGCACGTGTGTGTTAGCTTCGAGTTTGAACTAGTAGCCTGCAAGGTTTTCGATTTATGGGTGCACACAAAATTTAGAACATTTGATTGCGAGTATGTTACCCGAGGTTTGCTGCAATGGTTATTTGATGAAGATTAAGAAGCGCATGCTTAGTGTAACGTTTTTGTTTCTATTGAGGACACTTCCGAAAAGCACAGTGATAGACAGGGAAAACTGTGTGATCGATTTTATAATAGATAATGGGGAGGTTATTAAATCATAACTAAGGCTAACATCGAGAGTTAATTGATTGACAAACTTGGACTTCGTGAAATTATAGAATGTAAACAATTTAGAGTTTCGACGCTCCTTCAAAAACTTTGATTTTGAAGGCTTTTAAAGATCAATGCCTTTATAAGTAAACATTCAAAAAGTCAAATAAAACGGTTGTACAGCTGTTATCATAATTGACGGCTAACGGAGTTCGAGAGCAAAATGACCTACTCCTATCTTAACCTGCAGAGTGTAAAGTAATTCGCTGCTATCAGGGTAAGTGTAATGATTGTACCAATCTTAAAGGATGACCTGTGCCACCTTGAATTTTCATTAGCACTCTTCAGAATATTAAGAACAAATTTAAACTTTGGAGTAATATCGCTCCGTTACATTTATTGCTGATTCTATTTTCATACTACAAAAATTTTATTTGGATTTCTTTGTCACCTTTATTTACGCAAACAATAACCCCCGCTGTAGGACAGGGTGGTGACAATTTATTTTACTACTCCAATTAGGCAAACCTGGTGCAGAAATGTTTCCATTGAACGCCGCGACATTTATAGTATTTGGCCCGTGACCACCCTGATCAGTTTAGCTTGGTCTTAGCGGATTTTTCTGTCACAAAAATTAATGCTCGTTTGTCTCGTGACGAGTTATAAACTGGTAAATTGCAATATAGTATCTCTTACAAAATTTGATTGCCGCTCGCTAAGTGTAACAAAAGCTTTTTCTGTTCTACGGGTGATAAAATAGCTATAGCCATCCGCTTATGAATCATTATTTAGGCTTGTAGATCAGCGGCAAGACGAGCCGCTTAGCATTTGGGAGGTAATGTGTTCGATTCCCGTTACAGTCTACCCTGTATGAGGTTTTCCCACCATTCCTATCTACCTAATGCCTGTTTGTAGTTTAGGAGTCCTTCACTGTATCTGGAGAAGCTTGTAAAGCTCAAGCAGGCCGCTCTACCTCTTGGAGAGCGAATGAAACACGTTGCCCTTCCCTTTTTATGACTTACGCAACACTCTCGACTTCATGGGTTAGTAATAATAAATAATACAATTTAGAATCATAGATCGTCTCTTACAAAATTTTATTGTCATCGACATAAGGCCGTAAAATTAAGATTGTATTATATTTCCCTCAGGTGATAAAAGAGCTGTAGATTCCCTTTTAGATAGGCATGGAAATGATTTTGTTAACAGCAATTATGAGCATTCGGTTACAAATCCTAAGCTGGTACAGGTTAGCAACAATTTTATAATATTTTTGTGTTCTAAGTTAATGATGTACACTTTATATGAAAGTGAATGTAGAAAAAAAACGTAAGACTGTGCGATGGGCAAATGCAAAGCTACACAGAAATACAAGTACAAATTCTGGGCCAAATATAAGCTTAAACTACCGCAATTCGTGTTTGGTTTCATCTAACCTTTCAGTTGACAAATTACAGAAAGAAAGTTATCTTTTAAATCTCAAGATTACGTTGTAAATGTAACAATGCGTGTCTCTAGCTTTTTGTCACCAACTAAAAGATAAAAGAACATTAATGATCGATTGCTCACCAAAGGTAATGTTTAAAGTTCTACAAAACATTTTCATTTAAATTTAATTAATAGTTACACGCAACAATGTCATTAAAAAACATATAATAATATGTAATTAGATGAAAACCCGCATAAAACGGTGTCAAGTATCATACCTAACTTATTTTTAATCACATAATGTAATATTTTTGTAAATGGATCTGAGAAAAGCTATAATAGTAAACTTACCGTCTTTCCTATAATATAAAATTTCTGCATGTTTTTCGTTGCCTTCGGCGAGAGCGGCTCTGAGACCAGTAACGGATTGTTGAGATGTTAACGGACCACAAAGGAATTCGCACGACGCTGTTTTTTGCATGACTTCCGCTCTTGAATATCCAGTCAAACGACAAAAACCGTCCGAGCAATAAATTATATGACATTGTCCACTTCTACTATTTGCCACCAAAAATGAACGATCTGAAAAAAAAGACAAATCCATTCATATTGGTTGTAACATCAAATGAGAAAAAATTTCAACAAAACATGGCACTTTACCACTAAATAATAAGAAACACAAAACACTTAAGGCTTCACTGTTAAGAAAAATTAAAATAAAAAAAATGTAAATGCGGATATTGATTTTGTGTTATAATCTCATGATTTCGAATTAATTGGAAGTTAGCAACTTGTAATCCTTATCTAGGTGTGTTCAAAGCTTTTAACAAACCTTGAACTTTGTATTACAAAATTTACTCATTTACACAATTTACTACAGAAACTTCATTCTTTAATGTTTCTTTATTAAACCCATGTAATGAAATTTGTAGTAAACTGTTCGAGAAGTGGACTAGGGTAGGTACTTAGCATAAAACCCTACATAAATTTAGACTAGAACGCGAAAATATTGTCACACTTAATTAAATGCTCACTCATATTTGCATAATTAAATAGCATCACAACTACACGATTTATTATTTTACAAATTAAACTCTCTGCATGAGAAACCTTTATTACCGGTACAGTTATCAATTTATAGGATTCGGTCTCCAAAAATTAACTAGTATAGGCTCTGTATTTAATAAATGTTTTCAGTGTTTGACAATTAAAAGTATCACAAGGGTCTGTAATGGGTTCTCTATTATTAGCAGCATTATAATAGCAAACAGGTGCAAGCTCAACCGCTTGAACGCATATATGCATTATTTTTAAAAGTGATTTATATTAAATAGTCAAAAGTTTAATATAAGCACTTCTCTTATGCCTTTACCTTAGTAAAATGTATGTTAGATACCTGTGGTACCACGCAAAATGATAATTAAATGCAAAAGCCAATATTTAATAAATTAATGTCTGCTTTCGCAAATGACCTTAAGAGCAAATTTTGTTCTTTCAAGGGAAATGTAAACAATACCAGATGAGTTACGTGGATCTCAGTTAAGCTCAGTGTAAGTATGTATTACGTCTCGTTTATATACATTTTTTTTACTTATAGTATTTCGGAACAAGCTAATATTTGTCTAACGTGCTAATGTACTCAGGAACACTGGTAGGGTTTAGGGATATTGTTAGGTTGCCGACAAATGTTTATGAATGGCTACTTTAAACTGACTTCGGTCACAGTTGGGAGGAAAACAGGAACTGGGAAGTGCATTCCACAATTTGGTCGCTGTGTGGAAAAATGCAGATTGAGTCCGTTTAGTGTGACACGATGAAATTTTGTGTGCGTAATTGTGGTGTGAATGGGAAAACTGCCTAGCGAAGATGGCCTGCAAAGTTATTAAGGAGTGTATTTTGGAGGGACACTTGCTATGGTAATAGCGATAGAACAAGGAAAGAACCGAAACTATTCTTCTATGCTCAAGAGGCTGTAGGTCAGAAGTCAGAGACGGGTCATTTATAACCCTGATAGCTCTTTTTTGGATGCGGTTTACCATATCAAGGGCGTATTGGGGAGGACCGACCCAGAGGTGGGAATTGTATTTCAGATGAGGTCGAATTTGAGCAGTAAAATGAGTTGTTGCGATGTGAAGTACTGTTTAGATCTGTATAAAGAAACCAGTTTACGGGCAGATGTTTTGCTGGCTGACAAAATGTGGTCAACCCATGAAAGGTTCGATGATACGGACATACCTAACATAGAAATAGAGTTTGAAGCTTGAGTTCTAAGCCATTCATATTTACAGCAGGAAATGATCGGGTTTTCTTGGCGGACACAAGGCAACACTGCGTTTTGTGGTCGTTAACGTGAGTAGATTATTCCTTCCCATTCAAGGACACGTTCTAAGTCACTGTTGATTGAGGTTGCCATTTTAACCTTAACGTCCTGTCCAGACTTATTGTTGTGGGAAAACTGAGAAGAACTATAATGTAGAGTGCTGTCATCTGCAAATCGGGTTAGTTGTTGAGGAAATAAGGTCATTTATGCACAGCAGGAAAGTTGGATATCCAATTGATGAGCGTATCGGATAAGCCGAACAAAGTGAGCTTGACAAGCAGGCACTTGTGCCAAACCTGATCAAAAGCTTTTGAAATATCTAAAGCTACTACGAATGTTTCACCCGACCTCTCAAATGTGTTATTACAATAGTTGGGTGACATATGAAAGAAGATCACCCGTTGAACGACTCTGTCTGAACCCAAACTGGTGGTCGTTTAAGAGTTTATTGGACTCGAGGAACGAAAGTAGTTGGTGGTTGATGGCTTTCTCCATGATTGTCCACAGAATGGAAGTGGTAGTTATTGGTCGATGGTTTGAGCGATCCGTTTTGTCGCCCTTTTTAGGAATAGGCTGGACATTTTCCAACTTCCACGATGAGGAAAACTCTCCAGATGACATGGAGATCGAAAAGAGTTTGGACAATACAGGTACTAGCTCGAGGTAGCATTTTTTAAGAACAATAGCTGGAATATTGTCAAGGCCAGTTGTCCTTGTTTGAGTCAAGTTTATTGATAATTGATTCCAGGAGCTTGTAACGAAGTGGATTGGTTTAATATAGTATGGGGTAGATTTAGGCAAAGGCACAGTTTTACCAGATTCATTGAGACATCAATTTAATGCAAAGTAATCGAACAAAGAGGTTAGCTTTTTCATCAGGATCAGCTACTACAGTTTCGTCATGGAAGAAAAGGAAGATGTACTAAAGTTTTTACTGATGGCTTTAGCTAGTGACCAAAATTTACGACTACCCAAAGGACATGAGACCAATTCTTTGCATTTACGTTCTTCAAACATCTTTTTGGACTTGGTGATGATGCTTTTGCAACTATTCCTTGCGACGATAGATTTATTGGATTTCCATTTGGTATAGAGTTTATACTTTTGCGATAGTGCATTAAACCAGGGTTGGGAACGGGCATGACCTACACGATTATGTTTTTGGGAATGTATAACTCCATGCCCGTCAGGATAACTTCAGTTATTGAAAGAGCAATGTTTGAAGTGGAAGACCATTTAAAGCAATACTCTCGCCAGGGGAAGGTTTCAAAAAAATCTCGCTGTTCGCTCCAGTTAGCTGAGTTAAAACACCAGATAGTTCTATCTGTTTTTCGAGTAACGGTGGGATTGGGCACAGAGGAAGTTATTTCGATTAGGCAGTGGTCTGATTTAGCAAGTGGGGAAAGGTCTCTTTTTTATAGATAAGTGGGTTAGTTGTAAGGAACAGGTCCAGGAAATGTGAAGTATGGTTAGAGTTATCAGCGATTCTGGTTGGTTCGGAAATGATTTGTGTGAGATCAAAGGATACAGCAAATGCTTCTGCGCTATGAACTGCGGGATTAGTAGTACATCAAAAATGAAGCCGATTGAAATTGTGGGAACTAAAAGGGGAGACTTATGTTTCTGATAGAAACAGAATGTCCGGTTGCAGTTGCTCAAGGTGTTGGTGAACAGCATTAAGATTCGACCTGATACCACGTATGTTGCAGTAATGAATCCGTATGGTGGTACTTTCAATGACCGAGGTCCCTTTAGTCCTACCCTCCCGGGCGTCCAGATCGGGCAGAATTTTGTTCCTGGCAGATATTGCTCTTCTTAGTGTTGATTTTGGCATTGACCCCCCAGAATCCTTGGGACGAATCGACGAATCGATGTGAGAGTGTGAGCGTCTCGCCCTACTCACCTAGGGTGTAGCGTATGTTTTAGAACTCGTTATTTTGAGGATTTGGCCGTTAAAACGCCGAAATTGACAAGAGCGTGTTGGCGAGCACATAAGGAATAGTGACCGGCAACCCTTACCGAGCTCTGAAAATTGGAACCCCAATATTAAGGAGCCCATGGTAAAGGTGGTATTACACCGAACGGCATGGGGATACATGCCTTCCACCTGAGAAGTTGTAGAATATTAGAGCTGAAAAGGAAGCATTAATTAGTTTACATTGCATCTTACAAGAAATTTTTTTTTGTACGATTGCTGAATAAGGTAATTGTACTTAAAGCAAAGCAGGATATTCATTAACCAAATCTAATTAAAATGATCGTGCATAAGTTGTATAGTACCCCAATCTGTTTATGGTTAGTTTCGTAGGTAGTGACAGCATTAAGATTGAAATAAATTGTTTACCTTGGTTTATTATTTACGTTGCAACTTGCATTTTAAACTAATCAAATCTGTTTATTATTGTCGTAAAATTTAAATTTTCTATTTTTTTTAACTTCCTTTTCATTTAATTGAAGGGTAATAAGAAATAACGATAATAACCCTGTTAGCCCACCCGACTTTAATTACCTACTTTTAGAGACAATTAATTACAATTAAGATTAAATATAGCAACAATGGTAAAACTTAGATTACACTTCAAATTTGCTGTCAAAGAAAAATATAATATAAAATAATATAAAATACAATGTTATAATTAATCTTTAATATAGTACCAAACATAAAATAGCAATCACAGATATGATTCACGCGCCTTTTTTATTTATTTAAGGAACCATTTCACACATTACAAAAATTGTACTGTTTTGATTATTACTATTTTCGTGTATTATTAATATTCAGACCGACAAAAATCATATTTAAATTAAATTAGATTGTTCCCTACGCGACTTAGACCTAGTTATTTGTTTATTTTATCTATTCATATGCTTTTCCTTTATACTTTGGATTACGGATTCGATTCAGTTATTTATTTTTAGCATTTAATCTAATAGAATGATTCTTACCACAATACTTACGCCTGGGTTTGTTATATAAAGGAGATTATTAAATACAAAGCTGTGAATTTTTATGAATCACATCTGGTCTTTTTCCTACAGTATGTATTAATGACTGTTTCATACTCCCCGCTGGCGTGGGATAAAAGACGTTATTTTATCGGTTCTCTATAATTCATTGTTATTGCAAAACTGTTTACCTGTTTGAGTTCAAGACAAAAGGGTGGTATTTGCCGTTTAAGTTTACATTACAATTCTACGAGTTTAACAATCACATCTGGTACGGGTTTAAAAGAGCCGTACTATTTCGTAGAAACACGATCCTTTAGCAATCCCAAATGTTATTTACGCGCCTTTTTACACGTTACAAAAATTCTACTGGTTAGATTATTATTGACTTTATCCATTATTAACGGCTGGGTATAAAAATCTGTTCAAAAACTCACCCCTACCGTACAGTAACTTTATTGCTTTAGAAATTGACATTCCAATCACTAATCGAAGGTAGAGGCTAGACCCACCCCAAACACCTATCGCTTTGACGGAACACCTGATTTATTAATTAATTATTAATGACGATTTGTACGAAAATTTTACTCAAATAAAATTGTTTGCATATTTGTTTTATTATTTGGTGCTGTTTATCGTTTTTCAGTCCATCTTAAATTTTTCAAGACATGACGTCATCGGATAATACTCCAAATGCATCACCCTGTATTTATATTTTTTTTTAGTAGACACGACTCTTCCGAATTCAATAATACCAGGCTTAGTGGGTCCATGATTTACGGTTCCATAGAAAAAAATAAAACGTAATAGTAAACATTAATTATAATATCCTAAGTGATCGATATTTACAACTTTTACGAAATCAGATAGTTCCAGAATTAATCCGTTCGTTTCCCAATCGTGCTAATCAATTACAATTATCAGAAGAAATTTGGTTCCCGCCAGATGGTGCTCCACCTCATTCTGCCGCTAGGGTTAGAGAATACCTGAACACAGTATTTCCGCAGAGATGGTTATGCTGAAGAAGATGCATTGAGTGGCCGTCGAGGTGACCAGATTTATCTCCACTGGATTTTTTCTTTGGGGTCAGTGGTTTGTAAGGATCTACCTCAATCTCTACAAGAATTAGAAGATCGAATCAGAGCGGCTATTCGCCTGAAACTCTCCAAAATTTATTCAATGGTCATTTTTTGACAGATTAGGATACTGTCAGGCAGTCGAAGGCTTTCAATTTGAACACCTACTGTAAATGTGTAATTTTCATTTATCTTTAACTTTGTTTTAAATAAAAATTAACCATCAAATTTCATTTTTTTTCTTAGAATCGTAAGTCATGAATCCACTAAACCTGGTATTATTGAATTCAGAAAAATCGCATCCACTAAAAGAAAATATAAATACAGGGCGATGAGTTCAAAATATTATCCGATGACGTCATGTCTTAAAACACACGAGATAAACCGAAAAACGACAAACAGAACCAAATAGTACAAAAAATATAAAAAAAGATTTTATTTGGGTCAAATTTTCGTGCAAGTCACAATTAAGCCATAAATCAGGTGTTCCACTCACTTTTCCCGACCCTGTATATTCGTTATTTGTGCATAGTTTTAAAATAATTGCACCCCTCCTTAAAACAGTGTAACCTCTACACAATCATAATTCAAAACATTTTCACTCTTACATATCACATAAATTACATAATCACAAGATTGAAATTGTTTACAGAGATAGTTTTGGGTATGATGGTTACGGGGGATGTACAGTATTTGTTGTCCCTAGCATAGATGGCTTTGAAATGTACTGCCCCTAGTAACCGCACTTGTTTTGTTATTTTATTGACAAACAAACTGCCAAATTTGGTTAGTCGAGCTTTAAATAGTGTCAAAGTTGTACAAGTTGAAAGTAGTGGTTGCACGAAGATTTTGGGAAATAGAAAAAAGTCAGCTTCATGCTGTCATCAAGTACCTACAAAAGAAATGTTTAACACCTAAAGAAATTCATACAGATATAAAAATTAGTCTCAAGCGTTCAAATGTGGCAGAACGACCTGCGAGCATGCAAAAGGTGCTGGTCGGACGCATTTTGCGTGTACTCAACATTGATCTTGTGAATGACATGATTCAGAGAAGATCGTGGATTGACAACAAGACGTGTAGCGGAGATACAAGCCTTTAAAATGGTACGATTGGAACCATAATAAATGACTATCTAGGGCTTCATAAGGTGTCATCAAGATGAGTGCCCCGAATGTTGACGCCCGAACAAAAGTGTTTGTTTTGTGACTTTTTTGGGTCCGTTATTCAATTTTCTGCAAATTTGGCCCTCTTGGTTGAAGTTGATAAAGGGAACGGTTTACGAGTTATTTGTAAATTCATCAATCATGGTCAAGTAAATACTACCGCACCAAGATTTAGTAAGTGAGCCGTGGACTAAAAGTCATAGTTGTCAAAGACCCCAGAAAAAAATCCATATTGTTTAGATCCGGTGAACGTGCAGGACAAGAAACCGGTCCTCTACGTCCAATCCAGTTTGCATTAAAAGTTCGATTCAATGGCCGCCTAGCAGTGAGTGCAAAATGAGAAGGCGCACCATCGTTCATGAAACACATCCGACCCCTAATATCCAAATGGACATCTTTTAGTAACTCGGGTAAACCGTTATCTAAAAAATTGGTGTATGGATTACCATTTAAACGTTGTAGTAAAACGAATGGACCAACTAAATTATTGACAATAATACCAGCCCATATATTCACACTGAATTGCTGTTGATGATTGGTTTCAATGAAAACGCGTGGATTTTGATAGTCGTTGTAATAGTTGTTAGGGAAGTTAAAAGTTCCGTTTCTGGCAAAACCTGCCTCATCAGTGAATAAAATAATCGATAGATAATTTCGGTCACCATTGAATTTTTCTAGAAACCAACGTGAAAAGTTCACTCTTGCTTGAAAATCATTAATGGTCAAAGCTTGTACCTTTCGATAATGGGAAGGTCACAAGAGTTCCGTTTTAATAATTCTACATATCGTGGACTGATTTGAATTATTTCCTCTTGCCAATTGACGAGAGCTTATTGTGGGATCAGCGTCAATTGCATCCAACACTCTTTGTTCTAAAACTGGTGTTCTTGCAGTTCGCCTCCTACCACTGCCAATTTTTGGCAGCTTCAAACAACCTGTGAGAACCTGATATGAATAGAATTTTTATAAATTGATAATATGCACCACTTTCACGAAGACGCCGGTCAATGTTGGCAAACGTCTTTTTATTCGGTATCTGCCGATTTGGAAGTGCCTAGGAATATAAACGAACAGTTTCAGCACAATTCCCAAAAGCTCTGCCATACATTATGTGCGTATCTACCATTCATTTCGGAGTTGGAATACCGATTATTATTCATTATGGATAAAGAAATTGTATGAAAACTGATCAAAAATCACAACATGGCAACTATGACTTTTAGTCCACTGCCCACTTACTAATTTTGGTGCTGTAGTATTTAATTGACCGTGATTGATGAAATTGCAAATAACTCGTAAACCGTTCACTTTATCAACTTCAACCAAGAGGACCAAATTTGCAGAAAATTGAATAGTGAACCAAAAACAGTCGCCAAAATACCTGAAAAGTCACACACAAAAAGTTAGAATAGAAAGTATACGGGAACAATGTGAAAAGTAATCCTTCCAGTCTATTCATAGACAATCCAATCAAATCAGAAAAATCCTCGTCAGCAAAGAAATAATTTTCATTGGGGATAGTATTTTGAAATTCCTGAAGGTTTTCGAGTTATTTGCGTAAAACAATTTTCAAAACCCAATTTTGAGGGCCGGTCACCTTGTGGCATTTTAGAGAAAAATTTTATCTGACTTTTCGTCTTTAATTTACGTGTAGAATATACACTTGATGCAAGGGCACGTTTTTTTGGTTCACGTATATATATATATATATATATATATATATATATATATATATATATATATATATATATATATATATATATATAAACGATAGCTTTAGGTATTGAAATGCGTTTGGTGTGGTACGTGGGTGTATTTGCATTATTAGAGGCAAAACTTAGTCAATATTGAGGTCATTTTTATGGCCTTTACAAATTCCAAATACATTTAATACTTTGAAAAGAAAATAACTGAATTTCTAGGCTTATTATGGGTGATATTAAAAACGAAAGCAATTTTCTAGAAAATAAAGTTGTTGACGAGTTAGATTATTTATCGCTGGCCGTTATTCATAATTGCTGGTTCCAACAAAAAGGCGCTTCAGCCCATAATCCAGCAAATGTTCGTGATTACGTGCCCAATCAATTTCCGGAAAGGTGGATTGACACTCGTTCAACCGTATATTGACAAGCAAGATCCTCTGACTTAACACCTTTAGAGTTTTTTCTCTGGGGTTACATAAAAAAAATCAAGTGTATTCCCAAACATATGAAAGTGAGGAATGTTTAACGAAAATTCAGACCAACTAACACCAAAAAAAATAATATCCGCATTCAATCCAAAAAAGTTTATTATGAAAATAATAAAAAATAAGTAGATTCAGAAACTTTAAGTATGTACCCAGTCCTTGATCAATAAAAATATGTAATGTTTGAAACACTTTCCAAATTTAATTTAAAACCTGCTTTTGTTCCACAAAGTAAACGCAATAGCTTATATTCAAAATTAAAATGTAAATGTAGTAAAGAATCTGCAACTGCTGCTATTTATCAAATACCCTGTAAAAATTATAATTTAACCTATATCGGCACTTCGTTACCAACTTTAAAAAGCGAATAACCCAACACAAATCGGATGTTTCAGTAAAACCAAAAAGGACAGATTTGGCCCAACATTCAATAAGTTTCAAACGTACCTTGACTACAACAATAACAAAATGTTAGAAAAAGAAAGTAACTATCAAAAAAGACTATTATTTGAAATGCTATACACAAAAATTTTTTGTAACAATAATATATCTGGTGTGGAACACCATACGACCTTTCAACCTACAAAAAGGAAATTAAAAGAAATGAAATAATTTTAAAAATATTTTTTTAGGATAATTATGCAAGCTCTTTTATAATAAATAATTACGAAAATATGTAACACTGCAAAAACAGAAACAATAATCCATGTCAAACAGACGTTTAAAACTCCATTTCTGAGAGAAGTTAATATACATCTAGATGCTAACTTAAAAAAGTTAAAAGAAATGAAATCATTTAAATTATAATTTTTTACTTGAATAATCATATTTTTTGTAGAATTTTAAATTTGTGTAATTTACTTTTCCTATAGTTACGAATTTTGTGAGTGGGGTTACCTGGTTACCCCACTTGGGCGGGCGAGATTGAATAGAAGCGAGTCGAAACTTTCAGAAATCAGCCGTGTGCGTTATTCGCTGCTGCATAAAATTGTTCTCAGTTCATTCGGTAACTTCGTAGTGTATCCATGGTGCGTAAATATTTGACGGATGAAAAATTACGAAAAATAATTGAAGAAAATGACAGTGACTTCGAATATGATATTAGCGATGAAGATGAAAGTGATACAGAAGGCAACGTAGAAGAACAAATAGAGATTCGGGATGAGATTCAAGTGGGTGTTAATTCTGAAATTGAAATTCCTACAGAGTTTGTAACATTTTATACGTCAAAGTCTGGTTTCCAATAGCAATCTCATCCAACCCCTGCAACTAGAAGACGTGCTCATAACTTTGTAAATGCATCTGTCGGTCTCAAAAATGCAAGGCAAATACTACATAAATGCTAAAAATGTTTGAGTAACGGTTTATTTCAGTTTACAGATTACTTCAATACTAGAAGCTTGCATGTCTTTTATTACTGACAACATGCTAGGTCATATATGTGAATACACAAACATGTAGAGAAAGGCAAATATGGATAAAAGAAACAAATGAAGTGCAAATCCAAGCCAATGAACTGATATATCAGTAGAGGAGTTGTAAGCTTTCATTGTTGCTTTGACTACCAGTGGCAGAAGTCGTGGAGGAAAACTCCATATTAACGCAATGTGGACTGAAAATGCTTTGTTCAAACAACCATATTTGGTTGCAGTGCTTTCGAGAAATAGATTCAAAAAGATTTTTAGATGTATTCGGTTTGATGATCCTGAGACTAGGGTGCAAACAAGGGAAGAAGATAAGGACCCATTAGAAGCTATTCGCCTTCTTTATGATGAGTTTCTGAATAACTGCCTAGACAATTGTTCACCTAATAAAATATCTCTGTTGATGAACGCTTGGCAACATTTCGCGGTAAGTGTCAGTTTCGCGTGTATATAAAAAGCTAGCCTGGATGGTATGTAATAAAAATACAGGTTTATGCAGATTCCGAAACAGCATATATTTTGAACAGTCAAGTTTCACGGGCATCATTAACAACACACGAAAAGTAAATCAGGGACAAAGATATGGTCAAACCTTATTTTGAAACATGGAGAGGACTTACTACTAACAACTTTTTCACTTCCATTCTTCTAGCAAAAGTACTCATTGAAAACAAACTGGCGATAACCGGAACGCTGAGAATGAATAAGCGAGCGATTCCAAAACAATTTCTTGCAAACGCTAGAGGTGAACAATAATCTTCTTTTTTGGTTTTGCCGATAATAGATGCTTGTTTCGCATGTGCCCCAGAAAATAAGGCAGTTATTTTATTATAAACACAGTTCAATGGTGCAGAAACGGCTAATGAAGGCGAGAAGAAAAAACCAATTATAAATTTGCTCTACAATACCACTAAAGGCACTGTGGGTACTGGCGACCAAATGAAGCGAGAGTACTCATGTATTTGAGCTACAAGGCGGTGGCCCCTAAGACTGCCTTTTGAAGTTGTAGACATGGCAGCACTGAACACCTTTATTATATTTTCACAAACATTTCCTGATTGGTCTAAAAATAAAGGCAAGCACAGAAAATTACTTCAAGTGTTAACTCAACAACTTGTACTTCCGTTATAGATGCAATTCTACCGAAAATGGAGAAAGGGTAGAAGTTATCCAAAAGGAACGCCGAACCAGGCACAAGCAACTGATATCAATTTTGCCCGCGAAGAGAAGATACGAAGTGAAGAATTAAGTGTTCCGAATGTACCGCAGCCGTGCGCAACATACACAGAAAACAGAAGTAAAAAAGTTTTCCTGCAGAGTGCAATTATATTTGACTTTTGAAACCTTATTTCTACCTTGTAAAATAAATTATACAACATTATACTTGTCATTTTATTTTATAAAACATATATTAACAAAAATTTCTGGTTCACATAACCATAATAACACGAAATCTGCTGGGCTTACTTGGTTACCCCTCTTGGACGTTTACACCAGTCTTTAAAAAAAATTTAAATACATTAATCGTCAATGAATTTAATATTATCGTATATATATATATATATATATATATATATATATATATATATATATATATATATATATATATATATATATATACCGGGTGTCTAGAATCTACCCACGTTCTATGACTATCTTTGTTATCATAAGAGGTACAGGGTTCATTAAATTAGCAAAGTTGGGCAGAATTACATGATCATTCAAATACCGATAAGAAAATTCAACATTGTTGCCAACTTTCTAAGGTATCTGAAAATAATTAAAAATCGTCCAAATTTTCAATCGGCTATATCTTTTTTACTATTCCAAATACGAAAAAGTTATAAGAGAGGCTTTTGATAGCTATTTTTACGCAAAATGGGAAAATGCGAATAAAAAATTTCTTAAAGGATCTCGCCTTAACCTAACTTGGGTGATCTATTATGCAATGGATTTGTAATGAGAATAACCTTAATAGTTTTACTATTAGAATCTGGTTCAAAGTTCAACAACATAAAGTTATCTTCGTGCGTTTTTCGTAATTTATAGTGACGTACAAAATAAAATTTCCTGATCTTAATTACAGATAAAAACCTTGGTCATCATTGTGTTTGTCAAAATTATATTTTAATTTTTAACTGTACTGTGTTTTTTTTTTGTAATTTTGGTATACATAATTGTGCTTGTTTGAAATCTATTTTAATAACGTAATGCATTACTTAACGTGCAACTGACATAGTTGTAATAGTAATGAGAAATGTAATGTAATAAACGGTTAATTTCAATAACTTTCCATGTATTTGGTTTAATACACATCAACTTTGTATTAAATTTATCATCAGTAATCGACTAGGACCAGCTACAGAAGTTTTTGATATATATATATATATATATATATATATATATATATATATATATATATAGTTATAAGAGAGACTTTTGATAGCTATTTTTACACAAAATGGGAAAATGTGAATAAAAATTTTTTTTAGTATTTGTTTTTTGAGCTACAACCCAAACATAAATTTTTTAAATGGCAGATAGATGGCTGTGGACCCATTCGATGGCTTATTTTTTCTGATTTCAAAAATGTATAGCTCTGTATATTTAATATTATTAGTTAAATCACAGGTTTCAAAAAAACGGTAATTACTAATTATAATATTTATTAACCCGTAGTCACAGACGAGAGGTCAAATTGGCTCCTTCCAAGGTGTGAATTCCTTGTTACTCCCCACCTCCTTTAAATATACGCCTCTACGCTTCAGTACCTTGCTAGCTCTCAGTATAAAGTCGTCTGCCAAATTGGGGTGTTGCGAATATATGTCTATTTATTGTGTTAAAAATTCGTAGGGGTCAAAATGACGTCAGGTCTGCATATAAGTGAAAATTCTTGTTGTTAGCATCAGTCTTATCTAGGTTGTAACTATGGGTAAAGACGAACAGCCTGGACCGTCAAAAAGAATAAGGTACCGAGATAAAAATTATGAAGAAACATTGCTGAAATGAATAAAAGAGACTAATTGTGACGAAAGTGAAGTAGAACCTTTCTGCTGATTATGCTCAAAGCGATCGCGACACCGAGTCGGAAATAGAAGCAGATGAAAACGTTAGGCATAATATAACTACAGATGAAGAACTACAGCTTGACCAACCAGATCCCTCTCCTAGCACCCTTTTTTTTGATAAAAACTGCTACAAATGGTCAAAGGTACCTCGATATTGTAAAAACACACGTATTTCAAAAATCGCGCTGTTCATGAAGAAGAACCAAAAAATGTGTGGAATACCTCTTTAATGATGAGATAATTGGAGTCATTCTTAAATGGACAAATGCACGCATGGCTGGAATAATAGTGAAATATAAAAATGAAACTAGAAGTAATTCTTCGTGATTTGGATGTTTTACAGCTTAGGTCCTCCATAGGCTTGCTGTTGCTCACCTCAATCTTCAAGTCTAATCATGAAGATTTACGGTCTCTATTTGCTACTGATGGGTTCGGTAGTGGCATATTCAGGTGCGTTACAAATGCCAACCGATTTGCAGTCATTCTTCAGCTCTAAGATTTAATGATCCTGAAACCAGAGTTGAACGTAGAAATCAGGATATTCTTGCCCCAATTTCAGAAATTTATTCGTAATTGACAGAATGTTTACACGATAGGTTTTTGTGATTGTGTAGACGAGATATTGGTTTCATTTAGAGGCCGTTCAAAATTCAAAATGTACATGCCTCAAAAATCCTGCAAGTATGGAATAAAAATAAAGGCCTTAACGGAAGCAAAAAGTGGGTATCTACTAAACGCTTATATTTATAGTGGTAAACATTCGGATGGACATGTTTTACCAGAAGATTTACTCCAAGCCAACTCAAGCTGTACTTAGGCCCGCGAAACCAATTATCAGCACAAATCAAAACATAACGGCCGACAATTGGTTTTCCTCTATAGAGTTGATAGATGCACTGAAAGAAGTAAAACTCACTTATGTAGGAACTCTGAAGTAAAACAAGAAGGGGATTCCTCCAGAGTTCCTACCAAACCGAACAAGAGTGTAGGCTCATCTTTATATGGATATACCGACAACATAACAACTATACCTTGTATGACAAAGAAGAATAAAGCTGTCATACTAGTTTCTTCTGTTCACCAGCAAGAGATCACTAATGATGGTAAACCAGAAGTCATTTCCTATTATAATAATACAAAAGGTGGTGTGGATAGTTTCGATGAAAAATGTAATGTTTATTCAACAGGTCGAAGAACAAGGCGATTGCCTATGACCATATTTTTCAGAATGTTGGACTTTTCTTCTGTAAATTCGTATTTATTTCGTCAGGCATATAAAGGGATAATCCGAAGCTGAGCAGATTGGATTTTGTTAAATAATTAGCAATGCAATTGGTTAAACCTGAAATGGAACGCAGATTACAGAATCTTCGCATTACACGTGAAGCAAGAATGTGTATTAGGAGAGTGCTGCAAATAACAGAAGTCAGAAAGGCATGTAGAAGATGCCCTTCGAGTAAAAGAAGAAAGACGCAAAGTACAGGTCGTAGGTTCAAATCCTACTCGAGGTAAACCTTTTATTTATGTATTCAATAAAATTAATAATAATTTCTATATTGTTAGTTTTTTTTATGGTTTACCTGCTTTTTATGTTTATTAGGTTTATATTTACTTTTTCTATTACTACATAAGGATATTTTTTATAATTTTTCTATGCGCGTTTTATAAGATGACACTATGTAAAAAAATACATTCCAAACAAATTTGTTTCTAAGTACACTTTTATTAGTACAAATCGGTTAAATATTTTAATCACTAAATATTTGGTGTCCAAATAATATTATTATATTCTTAAAGTTGAAAATATAATATTATTTGGACACTAAATATTTAGAGTCTAAAAATTTTAACCGATTTGTACCAAAACAATGTGTACTTAGAAGCAAACTTATTTGGAATGTATTTTTGACATTATTTTTCACATAGTGTCATCTTATAAAACGCGCATTATTATAAAAAATATCCTTATGTGGTAATAGAAAAAGTAAATATAAACCTAAATAAACATAAAAAGCAGGTAAAACCATAAAAAAACTAATATAGAAATTATCATTAATTTTATTAAATACATAAATAAAAAGTTTACCTCGAATAGGATTTGAACCTACGACCTGTACTTTGCTAGAGTACCGCGCTAACCAACTTTGCCATCAAGGTTCAAGTCGAAATCGATGTAAATTTTGTCTTTATGTATGTAGAACTGAAGTTAATTCTAAATATAATGAGATTACAATCAAATTACTTATAATTAATGGAATGTGAGCCTGCAATATCGCAAGGATTCACACATACCAACGCAACTTGACTAATATTAAATTATTATATTTTTTTTATATGAACGAATAAGTTCAAAGGTAAATATTTAATTAAAAATTTTTATTAAGTTTATTAAATACATAAATAAAAAGTACAGGTCGTAGGTTCAGATCCTACTCGAGGTAAACTTTTTATTTATGTATTTAATAAAAATAATACTAATTTTTAATTACATATTTACCTTTGAACTTATTCATTCATAACAAAAACTTATAATAACATAAATAAAAAGTTTACCTAGAGTAGGATTTGAACCTACGACCTATACTTTGCTAGAGTACCGCGCTAACCGACTGCGCCATCGAGATTCAAGCCCCAATCGATGTAAGTATTGTCTTTATGTATATAGAACTGATCTTAATTTTAAGTATAATGAGATTACAAACAAATTACCTATATTAATGGAATGTGAGCCTGCAATATCGCAAGGATTCACACATACCAAAGCAACTTGGATAATATTAAATTATTATAAGTTTTTGCTATGAATGCATAAGATCAAAACTAAATATGTAATTAAAAATTATTATTAATTTTGTTAAATACATAAATAAAAAGCTTACCTCGAGTAGTATTTGAACCTACGACCTGTACTTTGCTAGAGTACCGCCCTAACCTACTGCGCCATCAAGGTTCAAGTCCAAATCGATGTAAATTTTGTCTTTATGTATGTAGAACTGTAGTTAATTCTAAATATAATGAGATTACAATCAAATTACTTATAATTAATGGAATGTGTGCCTGCAATATCGCAATGATTCACACATTCCAAAGCAACTTGACTAATATTACATTATTATAAGTTTTTGTTATGAATCAGTTCTACATAGACAAAATTTACATTGATTGTGGCTTGAAGTTCGATGGCGCAGTTGGTTAGCGCGGTACTCTAGCAAAGTACATCTCGTAGGTTCAAATCCTACTCGAGGTAAACTTTTTATTTATGTATTTAATTTGAACTTATGCGTTCATAACAAAAACTTATAGAAAATTGCAGCCGATTTCCTTTGACATGTTTTTCAAGCTGCACAATCTATATATACTCTCTTTGTGCATTCCATACAAATGGGAATTTTACATATAATGCAACAATTAGATGTCTTTCTTCTTTCACTTGCAGGGCACCTTCTACATGCCTTCCTGACTTCAAATTTTTTTTCTTCACATACAATATTGTCTTCTTTTATTTGCAGCACTCTACTAATGCACATTCTTACTTCACGTGTAGTGTGAATATACTGTAATCTGCGTTACATTTCAGGTTTAACCAATTGCATTGCTAGTTGTTTAACAAAATCCAATCTGCTAAGCTTCGGATTATCCCTGTATATGCCTGATGAAATAAATACGAATTTACAGAAGAAATGTCCAACTTTGTGAAAAATATGGCCATAGGCCATCGCCTTGTTCTTCGAGCTGTTGAATAAACACTACATTTTTCATCGAGACTATCCACACCACCTTTTGTATTATTATAATAGGAAATGATTTCTGCTTTACTATCGTCAGTGCTCTCTTGGTGGTGAACAGAAAAAACTAGTATGGCAGCTTTATTCTTCTTTGTCATATAAGATATCGTTGTTATGTTGTCGGTATATCCATATAAAGATGAGCCTACATCCCTTGTTCGTTTTGGTAGGAACTCTGAAGGAATCTCCTTCTTCTTCTTCTTCTTCAGAGTTCCTACAAAAAATTGTTAGTCTCATTTTCCCATTTTGCGTAAAAATAGCTATCAATAGTCTCTCTTATTACTTTTTCGTATTTTGGAAATTAAAAAAGATATAGGCGATTGAAAATTTAAAAGATTTTTAGTTATTTTCAGATATCTTAGAAAGTTGGCAATAATGTTAAATTTTCTTATCGGTATTTGAATTAACATGTAATTCTGCTCAACTTTGTTAATTTAACCGACTCTGTATCTCTTATAATAACAAAGATAGCCACAGAACGTGGGTAGATTCTAGACACCCTGTGTATATATATATATATATATATATATATATATATATATATATATATATATATATATATATATAATATTTGTTATATTGTACAGGGTGGCGCATTAGTGTGAGAAAGTCCCATATCTCCTTTATTTAAAGAGATACAAAAAGAATTAACTACAAAAGTTGTAAGATATGTTCTGGTGTACATTCCAAAAATACCTTTAATTATACAGGGTAGATCATAAAAGATTAGAAGTAATTTTAAATTTTTTTTTAAATAGAAAACTATATATTACTACATATTTAGATCCTACATACAATTTTAGACACATTTTATGCATAATGTCCTATACCTAAGTCTAACCGTTTTTGACAAATTTCAAATTTTTTGTCAAAAATGACATTTGCTGACCAAAACATAGGTGGAAATCTTTTCTAAATGAAGCCTTTATCAATCAGTTATTGTTGGTTTGGAAATCTTCTAATGCTATTGATATTTTCTAATCATCATCAGTTTATGGAATTTCAGATTTTGAACTATTGGTACTACTCTAATACAGGGTAGTAACTTATTTATGTATTTAATAAATTAATAATAATTCATACAGGGTTTATGAAAATGTAAACTTTCACCATTAACACTCATAATAAAATACTTATCTTTTGGGATTTTTAATGGTGTACTTTAAATTATACAATCTAAACGTTTCGATAACACTTACAGTTATCTTCGTCAGTAGTAATGTTTGTTAAAAATTGTTAAAGATGTAGTAAACAATTTTGTCAAATTTGAAAAATTCAAACATAAACATAAGCCTGCTATTAATATAACAGTTTGAGAAACGTATAAGCCAACTATAAAATTGTAGTAAAGAATAACTAGGTCATTGAAATTAAATATTGTTAAACTGCCTCAAAGATGACAAACCAGAACACTCTCTACGACGAAAGCTAACAATGAAATTTGCCAGCCAAAAACACATTTAACAAAATTTGATCGAGTTATGATGTAAGTGTAAAGTTGTGAAAACTTCAATTTTAAAATGATAGAAGCATTCACAAATCCAAACATTACATCAAAAATAACCCAGTTAAATCTAACAAAGAGATATCTTTATCAATAATTGGAAGTGTTATTAACAATGAAAAGCACAATGCAGAACGTTCTTTGTAATTTTAATTTCAATTTAATTTCAACTACTTATGTTAAATTATAGTGCTGTGGAAATTTAACATATAATTGGTAAAGCATTTGCTTCAAGGTCTAGGAAAAACACAGCAAAAACCTAGACATACCAAAAGTTGAAAACAAATTAAAATTAAGGCGTATCATTATGCTCTTTTTAATTATAAGATGCCAAAACCTATTTAAACGGAGATTTTCTTCTTGTCTATTAAAATTATTCGGGTGTTTATATATTTCAATAGCTTCACGTTGCAAACGAACATAATAATGGTTTGTCTTGACAATATTTTCATATTGTCAAATTGAATGTCATGATTTAGATTATTCAGGGCATGGTCAGCCACAGCAGACCTCTCTGGTTGACCCAATCTACAGAATCTCATATGTTCTTTGCGTCTGGTATCAAAGCTACGTTTTGTGGTCCCGATGTATACTTTTCCACATGAACAAGATAACTTATACACTCCGGAAGATGATAAAGGGTTTGACACATCTTTAGGTGATCTTAAATGTTCTTTAATTTTTCTTGTAGGTTTAAAAATAGTCCTAATGCCATATTTGATTAGGATTTTTTCAATTCTATTTGTAACATTAGCTATAAAAGGAAGAAAAGCAGTACCAACATTAAGAACTGGTTTTTCTTTAAGGTTACGCCTAGAAGGTGTAATAACATTATTAATATCTGTAAGTGAATATCCATTATCTTGTAAGGATTTTCTTAAATATTTATATTCATCATTCAAAATTCAGGGTCACAAATTCGTTTTGCTCGATCTACTAAAGATTTAATTACACTAATTTTTTGACGTGGATGGTGGTTGGATAATTTATGAAGGTATCTATTAGTGTGTGTCGGCTTTCTGTAAACTTTAAAAGATAGTGAATTATTATTTTAGATATTAATATGTCAAGAAATGGTAAACTTCCATTAGTTTCTTTTTCCATGGTAAACTGAATACTAGGATGTATACCATTTATAAAACCAAAAACTCATGCAGTGCTTCTTCTCCATGTCTCCAAATAACAAATGTGTCATCTACATATCTATACCAAACTGAAGGTTTTTTAGGTGTATTTTGTAACGTTAATGTTTCAAATTTTTCCATATAAAAATTAGCTATAACAGGACTAAGGGGACTACCCATTGCTACACCTTCAATCTGTTCATAAAATTTACTATTCCACTGAAAATAAGTTGTAGTAAGACAGTGCTGAAAAAGAATGGTTATGTCCTTTGGAAAAATATGATCTATGTATTCAATAGTTTCTTTTAGAGGTACTTCTGTAAAAAGTGAAATAACATCAAAACTAACCATTATATCACCCTCTTCAATTTTGAAACTATGCATTTTTTCAACAAAGTCGGCAGAATTTTTAATGTAATGGGGTGTTTTTCCTATATGAGGTTGTAATAACAATGTAAGATGTTTTGCAAGGTGATATGTAGGAGAACCAATTGCACTAACAATAGGCCTTAAAGTAATATTAGGTTTATGAATTTTTGGTAAACCATATAGTTTTGGTGAAATAGCTTCAGAGTTAGATAGTTTCTTCTTTATTTCTTCAGGAATAGATGATAATTTAATCAGCTCTTTAGTTTTTAAAAGAAACTTTTTTGTTGGATCTTTTGGTATTTCACGATAAGTTTCTGGTCCCAACAATTGTTCTATCTTAGTGTTATAATCGTTCATATTTAATATAACAGTTGCATTACCTTTATCTGATTTTAATATTATAATACTTTCATTGCGTTTAAGATCAAGTAAAGCATGTCGTTGACGAAAGGATAAGTTGCTCTTTGAAGGTTTTGTTTTACGTAATATATTAACGGTGTTATATCTAACTTCATTAGCAGCATCAAAAGGTAATAATCTAATGGAGTTTTCGATGTTGGAAATTATATCTTCAAAAGGTATTACTCTTGGTGTTATCGCAAAATTTCCTCCTTTAGAAAGCGCTTCAATAGCATAATCTGAAACAACATTATCAGAAAGGTTTATAACTGTTTTTCTACAATCAATAGATGGTCTATTATTTTGTTGTTTGTATAATTTATTAAATTTTTCTTTTTGACGTTGACATGAGATGTCAAAATTTATTTCCATAGATTTAAACGTTATAGAATCAATTTTATCCCAATCTTCTTTATTCAAAATAGATGAAATTTCTAAATGTAAATATAAAAGATTTTTATCGGTGTTTTCCAGTAACTTCCTAGTAATATGTATTTGATTACGTAGAAGAGCATTTTCAGTTCTTCTGTAAATATTATTCGCTTGCTTGTTATTAAAATTTCTTTTAATATAGATAAACTTTGGGATAATCTTTTGGTCTCGGCATCGCAATAAAAAAGTGAGTGACGATAATAATTGTGCTTTACGTTTCCTTAATTTTTCAAATTGTCTGATAAAACGATAAGTTTCCTCCCATAAAGGACTGAAATATGAAAATGTAAACTTTCACCATTAACACTCATAATAAAATACTTATCTTTTGGGATTTTTAATGGTGTACTTTAAATTATACAATCTAAACGTTTCGATAACACTTACAGTTATCTTCGTCAGTAGTAATGTTTGTTAAAAATTGTTAAAGATGTAGTAAACAATTTTGTCAAATTTGAAAAATTCAAACATAAACATAAGCCTGCTATTAATATAACAGTTTGAGAAACGTATAAGCCAACTATAAAATTGTAGTAAAGAATAACTAGGTCATTGAAATTAAATATTGTTAAACTACCTCAAAGATGACAAACCAGAACACTCTCTAAGACGAAAGCTAACAATGAAATTTGCCAGCCAAAAAACACATTTAACAAAATTTAATCTAGTTATGATGTAAGTGTAAAGTTGTGAAAAACTTCAATTTTAAAATGATAGAAGCATTCACAAATCCAAACATTACATCAAAAAATAACCTTAAAGAAAAACCAGTTCTTAATGTTGGTACTGCTTTTCTGCCTTTTATAGCTAATGTTACAAATAGAATTGAAAAAATCCTAATCAAATATGGCATTAGGACTATTTTTAAACCTACAAGAAAAATTAAAGAACATTTAAGATCACCTAAAGATGTGTCAAACCCTTTATCATCTTCCGGAGTGTATAAGTTATCTTGTTCATGTGGAAAAGTATACATCGGGACCACAAAACGTAGCTTTGATACCAGACGCAAAGAACATATGAGATTCTGTAGATTGGGTCAACCAGAGAGGTCTGCTGTGGCTGACCATGCCCTGAATAATCTAAATCATGACATTCAATTTGACAATATGAAAATATTGTCAAGACAAACCCATTATTATGTTCGTTTGCAACGTGAAGCTATTGAAATATATAAACACCCGAATAATTTTAATAGACAAGAAGAAAATCTCCGTTTAATTAGGTTTTGGCATCTTATAATTAAAAAAGAGCATAATGATACGCCTTAATTTTAATTTGTTTTCAACTTTTGGTATGTCTAGGTTTTTTGCTGTGTTTTTCCTAGACCTTGAAGCAAATGCTTTACCAATTATATGTTAAATTTCCACAGCACTATAATTTAACATAAGTAGTTGAAATTAAATTGAAATTAAAAATTACAAAGAACGTTCTGCATTGTGCTTTTCATTGTTAATAACACTTCCAATTATTGATAAAGATATCTCTTTGTTAGATTTAACTGGGTTATTTTTGATGTAATGTTTGGATTTGTGAATGCTTCTATCATTTTAAAATTGAAGTTTTTCACAACTTTACACTTACATCATAACTCGATTAAATTTTGTTAAATGTGTTTTTTGGCTGGCAAATTTCATTGTTAGCTTTCGTCGTAGAGAGTGTTCTGGTTTGTCATCTTTGAGGCAGTTTAACAATATTTAATTTCAATGACCTAGTTATTCTTTACTACAATTTTATAGTTGGCTTATACGTTTCTCAAACTGTTATATTAATAGCAGGCTTATGTTTATGTTTGAATTTTTCAAATTTGACAAAATTGTTTACTTTAACAATTTTTAACAAACATTACTACTGACGAAGATAACTGTAAGTGTTATCGAAACGTTTAGATTGTATAATTTAAAGTACACCATTAAAAAATCCCAAAAAAGATAAGTATTTTATTATTCATACAGGGTGATCAAAAATGGACAATAAAACGTAGATTCAAAAAAACCTATAAAGTCGTTTTTTTTTAATGGAAACCCCCTATTTTTTTAATTCTATCTTATTTAGCATTAAAAATAAGGGTGACTTTGTATACGAGTGTATATTACAAAAAATTGTAGTTTTTGAAATAATGACAATTTAACATTTTTTTATTGTAAAAAGGCTATACGGCTTTCAAGTTTTGTTGTTAGTTGGCCGTGACGGCGAGGCGTGGCATATAAAAATAATAGAGATCATCAGAAACGTCATTATTTATTGTCAGTTGATAATTTGTGTGATGCATTAGTGCATTTTATAGCAAATTGATTTAAAACCTGAATTAAAATTGTAAATAATGAATTTTTTGCAAGCCGAGATGGTTGATATGATTTTTTTTTGGGAGCTAGTGATAAGAATACGCTCTTAGCAAGAAGACTGTATCAACAATGGTTTTTCCAGAGAGACGGCAACCTGAAATAAGGACATTTTAAAAGCTTTTGGAGCGTTTTGAAAGAACTGGCAATGTGTTATATGAAAAAAATGCTAGGGAAAAACGTGCACAGACTGAGGAAAATCAATTAAATGTACTATTAACAGTTACCGAAAATCCATATATTGGACAACGACCCATTTCTCAGCAGGTTGATGTTGAACGACGTACGGTATAGCAGATATTGAAGTCTTAAAAAATGCACCCCTATCACATTCAACTACTTCAAGAGTTGGTTCCTGAAGATTATCAAAGACGACTGGAATTTTGTCAATGGGCTCTAAACAAAATAAACCAACAAAGAAATTTTGTTCATTTGATTTTATTTACAGATGACGCCACATTTCACAGAAACGGAAGTGTAAACAGGCACAATTTTCATTGCTATTCTACCGAAAATCCACATTTTGTAAGATACAGTTCTCAAACTAGATGGTCCATGTAGTTGGACCATATTTTTTTGATCAACGAGTAACAGGGGAAGTAAACTTAGACTTTCTGCAAAACCATCTGCCTAATTTGTTGCGTCAAGTGCCACAGGGTACGCAACAAGAAATGTGGTTTGTTCATGATGGGGCCCCAGTACATCATACAGGTCCGATAATAACTTTTTTAAATGCTAGATATCCAGAATGTTGGATTGGGAGGGGAGGGCCTGTTTCTTGGCCTGCTAGATTCCCAGATCTTACTAAAATGGACTTTAACATATGGAGGTACGTCAAAGAGCAGGTTTATAAAATACCGCCTACAACAAAGGAAGACATGAAGATTAGGATTAGAAACTGTTTTTAAAACATTAGTGTTGAAATGTGTAGAAATTTAAGCAGCGAATTTGAGAGATGTATTGCATTGTGTAAGAAAGAGGCGGACATTTCGAACAACTTATTAGGTAGTACATATTTGACATGTTTCTAGTACTTTTATCTGTATAATTAGTTACAGGTTTAGTTACATTATTAGAGGTGTTAAGTTTATGATTACTTTAAGTTCGTTTAATAAAATAATTATTTATATGGGGTTCAATAAATTGTAATATTTCGATCTGAAGTGCTCGATTTTTTTTTTGTTTCGCCGCGCCCCGCCGTCGCGGCCAACTAACAACAAAACTTGAAAGCCGTATAGCCTTTTTACAATAAAAAATTGTTAAATTTTCATTATTTCAAAAACTAAAATTTTTTGGAATATACACTCTTATACAAAGTCACCCTTATTTTTAATAAGATAGAATTAAAAAAATACGGGGTTCTATTTAAAAAAATGACTTTATAGGTTTTTTTGAAACTACTTTTTATTGTCCATTTTTGATCACCCTGTATGAATGTATTACAAAAATATCAATACAGCCCATTAGAGTAGGCCCCATTTCCAAGGAAACCAACCATAATTAATTGATAAAGGCTTCGTTTAGAAAAGATTTCACATATGTTTTGGTCAAACGTCATTTTGACAAAAATTGAAATTTGTCAAAACGGTTAGACTTAGGTATAGGACATTATACATAAAATGTGTCTAAAATTGTATGTAGAATCTAAATATGTAATAATATATAGGGTTTTCTATTTAAAAAAAAAATTAAAATTACTCTAAGCTTTTATGATCTACCCTGTATAATTAAAAATATTTTTGGAATATGCACCAGAACATATCTTACAACTTTTGTATATATATATATCAAAAAACTTCTGTAGCTCGTGCTAGTCGATTAATGATGATAAATTTAATATAAAGTTGATGTGTATTAAACCAAATACATGGAAAGTTATTGAAATTAACTGTTTATTACATTACATTTCTCATTACTATTACAACTATGTCAGTTGCACATTAAGTAATGCATTACGTTATTAAAATAGATTTCAAACAAGCACAATTATGTATACCAAAATTACAAAAAAAAAAACGCAGTACAGTTAAAAATTAAAATATAATTCTGACAAACACAATGATGACCAAGGTTTTTATCAGTAATTAAGATCAGGAAATTATTTTGTACATCACTATAAATTACGAAAAACGCACGAAGATAACTTTATCCTTAATCGATTCATATAACAAACACCATTTTATTATTCTAAATCGTATACATGTTGTTGAACTTTGAACCAGATTCTAATAGTAAAACTATTAAGGTTATTCTCATTACAAATCCATTGCATAATAGATCACCCAAGTTAGGTTAAGGCGAGAACTTTTAAGAAAGTGATGGTTCATAATATTTATGTTATCCAATAAATTTTTGATTTTCCATAAAAACAGGTGTGCTTACTGTAGAAAAATAAACAAATACTATGTTATGTGAATAACTGTTTACACTTAAATGAGTTTTCAAATCTTTAAAAAAATTAAGTAGAAAAGATTTATGGTGTTATTTATTTATGTTCCTAATTATTATGAGCACAGGTATATTACATTTCAACAATAATTGCAACAAGCTTAATCTGTATTAACAGTAAATGTGTCTGACACATACAAAACAAGATTAAACTAATTAATGCAAATAGAATTTTGAAGGTGATTATTAAAATGACAAATAAAAATCAAATAAAACCAAACAGCATTCAATCCCAACTCCTCTTTCATAATCCAAACTTGATGTAGATACACTTTTTTTGGGTAAATAAAATCCATGTGTTACTCTATGAATATATAGTGCCTAATTTTACAGCTACCGTGTTATATATGCATACCTAATGACGTTGGAGAATACTAACTAAGCACGCACATTTGACATATTTAAACTTCATTTTAAAACGAAGATGTTTCTTATAATATACAAAATTCCAGATTCAGGGTTTAATAGGTATTAAAACAATTGTTAATATGGTATGTCTTTATTTGTGATTGGTTAAAAACACTTACATTGATGGCAGTCTATTAAAATCTGTAATAACCTATCATTTTCGAAATCTACGTTAAATCATGAATTGTAAGCAGTTTTTCCTTTTTATTGGATTTCATCTAAGCAAGCTGCAGAATTCAGATCACGTTCTAATCTTTGCAAATGGATTATTTTTTGTCGTTGGGGGTAGGTAAAATAGTGAGCAGGATGTTAAATATTGCTACAACGAAACTAATCATTTATAGCATATATTGACATTGTGGTTGTAGTAGGGATGATACGCCAATAACACACTACCAACTTAGATGTATAATTATTATGCTTTAGTGGATTTAGCAAAAAAAGTACTTACTTTTTAGCTTTGCTTCGTCACGTTCCATTTATCAAGAGTTTTCCATTTGTGCTGAAGTGAAATATATTAATAATAATTCTACAGCGTGTATGTCGAATGCATAATAATTACATTTATTACTTTGTTCATAATGTATATATTAGGTAAAATATATTCAAATTTTTGTATTCTTGAGTAGTACAATTTGCATTATTGACTTTTTCCTGAAAATATTTGTAAGGTTTATTTTGCAATGAATAGAGAATGAGATATATCGTGTTTACTATTATATAATATATTTAGAGTCAAGAATAATAATGCTGTCTGTTAGAATTTCCGTGGTTGGTTTAGTATCATCTATCAAAATGTAATTTTTGTCAATTTTATGTCAATATTATTTCTACCGAATGATTAACACACACACACATATACTGGGTTATCCTTTTAAAACCTGGCATATGCCATTTTTTATTACTTCCAAAAGTAAAGTTTTAGGGCGTAATCTAACAGAAAATTTCATGAAAAAAATTACTCCAGCGTTGCCAGCTTTGTAGTATCTTCAAAACTAACATTTGTTTAAATGGCAATATTGCATTTTTTGGCAAAATCTGATAGATGGTTTCACTGCAGTCAAAAGTACTAGAGCGAAACATTTTCATTTTGAAAGCCGTTTACGAATTATTATTGTTCTACTGGTCTTAGCAAAAATTCACTGTTGGCGTAATAAACTATGCCAATATTGGTAAAGTTAATAATTTACTTTACCATTAAAAAAAAACAAGGGTGAATATAAAATTTATTAACGAAGTAACAAATAAAAATTATTAAAATTAAAAAATCTAGTCAGAAAATGGAACAAACTATTCCAACAGATGTCTCTGTTGTACCCGACAGCAGTGACACGTTACACAAAATTTTTCTGCACATTGTTTAAAATGGCCGGTGTTATAGTCTTCATTTCTTGTTGTACGTTTAGTTGTAATTCTTCAACGGAAGTAGGTTTAATAACATACACCTTAGATTTTATGTGCCCCCACACGAACACATCTAGTGGTCCTTTTCTCCCTAACCAGTATATAGATAACAACTGGCTAAGGTAATCTCTCACCGATAAAGTAAAATGCGGACAAGCACCATCTTGTTGAAAACAAAATGATTTTTTTTTCATCCAATGGAAGGTTATCCAAAAACGGTTCCAATTCCTGCCGTAGTAAATCTAAATACCTCACTTCACTTAAATTACCCTCAATGAAAATCGCACCTATCACTTGACTATTATAAATTCCACACCAATCATAAACTTTGGGATTATTTTGTGTTCTTCGGTCTTCGGCCCAGTAAGGATTGCAATCAGACCAGTACCTGTAATTCTGCCTATTCATGGTTCCATTTAAATAAAAAGTCGCTTCATAACTAAAAAAATCTGTTTTTGAAACTCCGGTTGCTGCTGCATTTTTCCCAAAATCCAGTCACAAAATTCCATTCTTCTGTCGCAGTCGTCATCGTGCAATTGCTGGACACTAACCATTTTTAGGGATGAAGTTTGTGGCTGTGCAATCTCGTCCAGACTTTAGTTTGGGAACAACCCACTTCTTCCGCAATTTTATTTGTCGAATTACACTCTTCAACAGGATCTGTTCCTCAGTATCAATATCTTTACGACTTCTCCCCACCATTGCGCGTACACTTCCCGTAGTTAATTTTTCTAAACTGTATCTCAAAAATTGTGAATTTGGACGTAGTTTATCCGGATGATAAAATGAAATTTAGTGCAATCTGCCCTCAAACCCAAGCCTCTAATGTGTAGTAAAATTAAATCAATCCGCTCTTGTGAAGTTATAAAGGAAAAAACGGAACAAAAAACCTTACACAGGAAAACATGAATTGATAAACTATTGAAGTTTTTATACTCTGACAGTTCCATAATACCATGGTTACAGGTTTACGTGACAGGTATATTACCACTAAGACCAGTAGAACAATACAGTACTGCGCAATAACCATTACGCAATAATAATTCATAAACGGATTCCAAAACGAAAATTTTGCGCTCTAGTACTTTTGACTGCAGAAAAAAACACTGGTATAATTTTTTTCAAGAAATTTTCTTAGATAGCGCCCTCAAACTTTACTTATGAAAGTAAAAGTATATCTTCAGTAATAAAAAAGATAGTCTGCATCAGGTTTCAAAAATATAATCCGTATATAACTGTGTGTATCTGAGCCTGTGTGCATCTGTGCACGTGTGCCCGTGTGCCAGTGCGCCCGGGTGCCCGTGTGCTCGTGTGTCCGTATGTCTGTGTGTCTGTGTGTCTGTGTGTGTGCCCGTGTGCTCGTGTGCCCGTGTGCCCGTGTACCCGTGTGCCCGTGCGCCCGTGTGCCTGTGTGCCCGTGTGCCCGTGTGCCCGTGTTTCCGTGTGTCCGTGTGTCCGTGTGTCCGTGTGTCTGTGTGTCTGTGTGTCTGTGTGTCTGTGTGTCTGTGTGTCTGTGTGTCTGTGTGTCTGTGTGTCTGTGTGTCTGTGTGTCTGTGTGTCTTGTGTCTGTGTGTCTGTGTGTCTGTGTCTGTGTGTCTGTGTGTCTGTGTGTCTGTGTGTCTGTGTGTCTGTGTGTCTGTGTGCCTGTGTGCCTGTGTGTCTGTGTGTCTGTGTGTCTGTGTGCCTGCGTACCGGTATGCCTGTGTACATGTGTACCCGTGTGCCCGTGTGCTCGTGTGACCGTGTGCCTATATGCCTATGAGCCCGTGTGTCCGTGTGTCCGTGTGCCCGTGTGTCCGTGTGTCCATGTGTCCATGTTCCCGTGTCCATGTGCCCGTGTCCATGTGCCCGTGTGTCCGTGTGTCCGTGTCTCCATGTATCCGTGTCTCCATGTATACGTGTCTCCCTGTATCCGTGTATCTGTCGTGTCTGTGTCTGTGTGTCTGTGTCTCTGTGTCTCTGTGTCTGTGTCTCTGTGCCCTGTGTGTCTTGTCTCTGTGTCTGTGCGCTGTGTGGTCTGTGTCTGTGCGTCTGTGGTCCTGTGCGTCAGTGCGTCCTGTTGGTCTGTGCGCTGTCGTCCTGTGTCGTCTGTGTCGTTGTGCTTCTGTGTCCTGTCTCTGTGTCTGTGTGTCTGTGTCGTGTCGTGTGTGTGTGTGTGTGTGTGTGTGTGTGTGTGTGTGTGTGTGTGTGTGTGTGTGTGTGTGTGTGTGTGTGTCTGTGTCTGGTGTTGTGGCTGTGGTGTGTCTGTTGGTTGTGTCGTGTGTGTGCTGTGGTCTGTGGTCGTGTGTCGTGTGTGTTGTGTGTGTGTGTGTGTTGTGTTGTGTGTGTGTGTGTGTTGTGTGTGTGTGTGTGTGTGTGTGCTGTGTGTGTGTGTGTGTTGTGTGTGCTGTGTCTGTGTGTGTGTCTGTGTGCTGTGTGCTGTGTGTTGTGTCTGTGTCTGTGTGTGCTGTGTTGTGTGTGTGTTGTGTCTGTGTGCTGTGTCGTGTCTGTGTGTTGTGTCTGTGTCTCTGGTGCTGTGTCTCGTGTCTCCGTGTCTCTGTGTCTCTGTGTGTCTCTGTGTCTCTGTGTGTCTCTGTGTCCTCTGTGTCTCTGTGTCTATGTGTGCTCTGTGTCTGAGTCTTGTGTCTCTGTGTCTGTGTCTATGTGTCTGTGTCTCTTCGTCTTTGTAGTCTCTGTGCCTCTGTGTCTCTGTGTGCTCTGTAGTCTGTTGCCTGTGTCTGTGCGTATGTGTCGTCTGTGTCGGCTCTGTGCGTCTGTTCGTCTGTGCGTATATCTGTCTTGTGTCTGTGTCGTTGCGTGTCTCGTTTGTCTGTGTGCTTGCGTCTGCATGTCTGTGGTCAGTTTGTCTGTGCGTCTGTGTGTCTCTGTGTCGCTGTGCTCTGTGTCGTCTGTGTCATCTGTGTCTCTGTGCCTGTGTCATGTGTCGTCTGTGTCTGTCTGTGGTCTGTGCGTCTCTGTGTCGTCTGTGTCTGTGTTCTGTATGTCTGCTGTGTCTTATGTCTTTGTCTGCTGTGTCTCGTTGTCTGTGTCTCTGTGTTTGTTCTGTGTCTGTGCGTCTTGTGCGTCTGTGTCTCTGTGCGTCTGTGCGTCTGTGCGTCTGTGCCCTGTTTGGTCTCTGTGCGTCTGTGCCTGTGTGCGTCTGTGCTCTATGCGTCTGTGTGTCTGTGTCTCTGTGTCTATGTCTGCTCTGTGTCGTCGTCGTGTGTGTTCTGTGCGTCTGTGCTGTGTGTCTGTGCGTCTGTGTCTGTG
Organism: Vesta saturnalis; assembly: GCA_036346205.1. Taxonomy (NCBI): domain Eukaryota; kingdom Metazoa; phylum Arthropoda; class Insecta; order Coleoptera; family Lampyridae; genus Vesta; species Vesta saturnalis. The sequence goes on along the minus strand of JARFJB010000079.1, from coordinate 201,607 downwards.
CGTCTGTGCGTCTGTGCTCTGTGCGTCTGTGCGCCTGTCGTCAGTGCGTTGTTGGTCTGTGCGTCTGTGCGCCTGTGGTCTGTGCGTCTGTGCTGTCTATGTCTGTGTCTGTGTGTCTGTTGTGTTGTGTGTGTGTGTGTGTGTGTGTGTGTTGTGTGTGTGTGTTGTGTCTGTGTCTGTGTCTGTGCATCTGTGTCTGTGCGTGTCGTCGTGTCTGTGTCTGTCTGTGCCCTGTGTCTGTGTCGTGTGTCTGTGTGCTGTGTCTTGTGTTTGTTCTGTGTCTGTGTGTCTGTGTTGTGTGTGTGTGTGTCTGTGTCTGTGTCTGTGTCTGTGTCTGTGTCTGTGTCTGTGCCTGTGTCTATGTGTCTGTCTCTGTTCTGTGTCTCCGTGTCTCCGTGTCTCCGTGTCTCTGTGTCTCTGTGTCTCTGTGTCTCTGTGTCTCTGTGCCTCTGTGTCTCTGTGTCTATGTGTCTCTGTGTCTGAGCTTGTGCCTGTGTCTGTGTCTATGTGTCTCGGTGTCTCTTCGTCTTTGTATCTCTGTGCCTCTGTGTCTCTGTGTCTCTGTAAGTCTGTTCGCCTGTGTCTGTGCGTATGTGCGTCTGTGCGCCTGTGCGTCTGTTCGTCTGTGCGTATATACGTCTATGCTGTCTTTGCGTATGTACGTCCGTTTGTCTGTGTGTCTGTGCGTCTGCACGTCTGTGAGTCAGTTTGTCTATGCGTCTGTGCGCCTGAGCGACTGTGCGCTTGTGCGTCTGTGCATCTGTGCTTCTGTGCGCCTGTGCGTCAGTGCGTCTGTTGGTCTGTGCGTCTGTGCGCCTGTGCGCATGTGCGTCTGTGTCTGTATGTCTGTGAGTCTGTATGTCTGTATGTCTGTATGTCTGTATGTCTGTGTGTCTGTGTGTCTGTGCGTCTGTGCGTCTGTGCGTCTGTGTGTATGTGCGTCTGTGCGTCTGTGCGTCTGTGCACCTTTGCGCCTGGCGTCTGTGCGTGTGCGTCTTTGCGTATATGCGTCAGTGTGTCAGTTTGTCAGTGCATCTGTGCGTCTGTGCGTCTGTGCGGTTGTGCGTCTGTGCGTCTGTCGTACGTGCTTCCGTTCGTCCGTGCGTCTGTGCGTCCGTGCGTCCGCGTGTCCGCATGTCTGCATATCTGCATGTTTGCGTGTCTGCGTGTCTGTGTGGCTGCGAGTCTGCGTGTCTGTGTGGCTGCGAGTCTGCGTGTCTGCGCGTCTCCGTGTCTGCGTGTCTGCGTGTATGCTTGTCTGCGTGGATGCGTGTCTGTTTGTCTGCGTGTCTGCGTGCCCGCGTGTCCGTGTATCCGCGTGTCCGCGTGTCCGCGTGTCTGCGTGTCTGCGTGCCTGCGTGTCTGCGTGTATGAGTGTCTTCGTGTCTGAGTCTCTGGGTGTGTGTGTGTGTGTGTGTGTGTGTGTGTGTGTGTGTGTGTGTGTGGTGTGTGTGTGTGTGTGTGTGTGTGTGTGTGTGTGTGTGTGTGTGTGTGTGTGTGTGTGTGTGTGTGTGTGTGTGTGTGTGTGTGTGTGTGTGTGTGTGTGTGTGCGTGCGTGCGTGCGTGCGTGGGTGCGTGCGTGGTTGCGTGCGTGTGTGTGTGTGTGTGTGTGTTTGTGTGTATGTGTGTGTGTGTGTGTGTGTGTGTGTGTGTGTGTGTGTGTGTGTGTGTGTGTGTGTGTGTGTGTGTGTGTGTGTGTGTGTGTGTGTGTGTGTGTGTGTGTGTGTGTGTGTGTGTGTGTGTTTCTTTGTTTGTTTTCAGGTGGCCGCGAGTTCTGTACGAAACCATAAGCACGTTCCGGGTGTTACGTTGTGTTTTTTCTTCTCCTCCTCCTTTTTGGTAAATTGAAGATGTTTACCTCTGCTTCTCGTGATTGATTCTGGTTGCTAGCGCTCATTCAGTTTCAACTTTCACTTTCGCTTTTGTCGCTTCCTGTTTTGTGGTTGATTTCTCCATTTTTCTCGTGGAAATTTTTTTAAATTGTTTTCCAAGTGTCCGGTAGTCTATAGTTTTCAATTTGGTTTCTCTTAGTATTCGATAAGCCTTGTATACAACGTTGGCTCTCATTTTCGTGTTTTAAAATCAATTACGTGTGGTGTACTGCATACATGTACGTGTGGTTTTATTGAACCACGTTGCGGTACTCCTCTCTCCTGATGTTGATAAGGGTTTAATTACGCAGTTGCTCCTTCCAAAATTCCAATCGAAGGTATAATACGCAGTGTGAGGGTATCGATGAAGTGCTACTAGTAGAATCAGCTGAACTAATACGCCACAATGTATCGAGGGTTCTCCAAACAGCACGACTACCGAAACAGAATATAACACGAGAGAAACGTCGAGCATTAGGGAATCTAAATTATCTGGTGTGGAACACCACACGACCTTCCAAAAAATGGAAATTAAAGAAATTAAGTTCTCACGAAAATTGTAAAAACAAAACCAATAATCTATCTCAAACAAACGTTTAAGACCTCATGTCAGACAGAGCTTAATAGGCATCTAGATGCTAATTAAAAAAATTAAAGAAATGGCATAATTTTCATTAAATTTTTTTAAGATAACTATGTACGTGTATAACAAAAACAGGCAACATTGTAAAACCAAAAACAATAATCTATGCCAGCATGACGTTTAAAACTTCATGTTATGTAGAGATTAATACACATAATACATGTTAACTTAAAGAAAGCTTCCATAGCCACCTGCTCTAATAAAATATCAATAATACATTTTAACCATTTTCGTTCATATTTAATGAATTGTAGACTTACCTTGCGTTATATTAACAAACTCTATAAAGAAACGTCTAAAATTAAATTTTCATTAAAAAAGTGTCTACACATTTTCTTATAAAATTAATCGCTATTCAAATATTGAAAAAATTTGAACTAACCCTTAAATTCTACCTTAGGAATACGCGTCGTATCAAAAAAATGCACACAACATATTTTATCGATACGTTTAAGGTCTATATCTAGGTATTCTTATGACATTGAAATATGCAGCTGTTTTAGAAATATTTGATAAAAACCCACCATCTCCGCGGCTGACTTTTACCCAAAATCTAATCCGCTCCAAGCTATATAAAAAAAGCTTAAATACACATATTTAAGTACGAAGGTATTTTCGTGTATAATAACACACACACACACACACATACACACACACACCACATACACACACACACACACACACAGACCCACACACGCCCGCCCGCACGCACGCATGCACCAACGCACGCACCGAGGTCAGTATTTTGAAACTCCTAAAGGTTTTCGAGTTATTTGCGAAAAACGATTTTCAAAATTCAACTTTGAGGGCCTGTCACGTTGTGCGAATACCCAGTAGCTAACGCTGTGAGAATGAGGTATGCAGAACCTTCAACCAGAGATCTGAATGTAAATCAAAAGATAAATGTCAATCATCGCTGTTGAAACACGATAAAGTTTGTGAAAGTAATAGATCTAAAGGTTAACGTGGGCAAAAAAAGGTGGTGGTGTTTAATCGTGAATGTGAAAAAAAGAACTATAAAAATTATTTTTTTAATGAACGCAGTTCAGTTTAATAATCATTAATTGTATTTTATTTTTTATTTTACTTTAAAAGTTAATTTTAAAATAAAATACAATTAATGTGAAAAAAAGGATAGTGTGTTTACGTTACATGTGAGATTTCAGAACAAATTGATGCAGTTGTGCATTTTGGTAGAATGTTCACTGCGGTTGATAGAATGGATGGTGAAATTGAGCGACGTGTCAGTTCACGAAGGAAAGTGATTGACCTTAATGAAAGATGACAGCATAACCGTAGTTGCAAGATGATCTATATACAATCGCATGTTTATCTCGTGTGAGCAATCAATGATCGTAGCATGGAACAGACGATGGTAGATTCGCATAAAAAAATTGCGCTTCGTTGCCTTGATAACATTGAAAAAAGAACGAGGAATGATTGATGAAGCAAATATACGTAGGTAAAGTTAGAGGTAAGTAAGCAAGTCTCAACATTTCTACTGACAACTAAAGCTTAGTTGATCTGTGATGTTCACTTAAGAAATTACTACGGTTTAAAGACGACATTCAAATGAAAAATCCTATAATGTACGAAAACGCTACCTATGTGGTGCGTTTCAATACTTGTTTTTTAAGAAACTAAACAGTACTGAAATTTTGGCCTATATATAGCCAACATTAGGTGGCAATACCCCTTTAAAAACAACGCTTTGTCGCTAGACAATATATATATATATATATATATATATATATATATATATATATATATATATATATATATATATATAAACGTTGTGATTTGAGCAATGAAGGTTATAAACCACCAGGGCCATCAAAAACAGTAACAATCCTGGAAAAAATGGATTAAGTGCGTAATATTACTTTGAGTTAGGATCGTAGGTGTATCAACTAAGCGCAAATATCATATTTTGCACGTAGGATTGGGAATGTCTAAGCAGTCAGCAAGATGGGTGCCGTGATTGCTGAATGTCGATCAAAAACGGGAAAGAGTGAAGACATCGAGCGAAATTTGGAGCTGTTTAAGAAGAATCAGGTTGATTTTCTGCGCGGCTTTGTTACAGTCGTTTTGATCGGCAGGAAAGGTGATGGCTACGATTTGTTGGGAGTCGAAAGCGATACTTCCCATCCGCCATCCGATACAGTGCCAACGGAGCACTCGAGGACCTACTAAACCCAGAAAATGCTGAAAAAAACGCACGCAATGGTTCAAAAAACGTGCTTTTATCTCATAATAATGCACCCATAAGTCACATTGTTCGTGAAAAATTGGATCAACTTCACTTTCAGGTTATCTCGCACCCACCTTGCACTCCAAATCTTGCTCCGAGTGACTTTCACCTATTCCCGAAGCTCGAAGTTTAACACGGGTGAAGAAGTAATTACTGCAACACAGCAATATTTTGACATCTCAAGTAATTCTTTCAGATATTACCATTTACTGAGGACGATAACTGTAATTGTTATCGATGATAAATAGAAAAATACACAAATTAAAAACCCAAAAGATAAGTATTTTGATTTTAACTAAAATTTTTGAAACATTAGAAAGCTTAACATCGATCTTTTAACGAAAAAACGTCATTTACTTAGCAGTTCTTGAGGATTATTTACACTTAATAATAATTTTAATTTTAATTATTGTAATATGGCGCAGGGAGGTGCGGTTGCATCTGACGAATGCTCTAATAAACTTTATAAAAGATGAAATAGAATTCGCCAATTTTATTTAAAGTGTAATGCAGTTTTTCATCCTGGATGTGCGAAACATGAAAAATATTAAAATCATTGATGATAAGTAATTGGATTACTGTGATGGCGATAATGCAGCTCATCCATTGATTCGTGCCTATATAACTGTATTTTAATAAGACTTATTTTAGTTAATTGACACTGCTAACAATTGTTTAAAACGAAAATTTAAAAGCATTAATTGTTGAAAAAGACAAACTGGTCAATAATCAGGACATAACAATTCACGCACTTCAAAACCAAATATTAATTTTAATTATGTTGCGTTCTGATGATAGTAATAAGGTTAATGATACGAATTCTACGTCTCCAGGTTCAAGTATGAATGGCAAGGATGCACAAATAAATAATATGTGTGATCAACCTAGTGGGAAAAAAACTGATGCTGATGTTGTGCTCTTAATGTAATCATCAACGGAAATTTATCTCTTAGAAACAGTGATAGGAATTTTGATCCTAGAAATAATACGTTGACTTTCGCTAGTGTTGTCCAAATGTCTCACAGAATGAAGATATCAGGTCAGATGAATGGAAAACTGTGCATAAAAAACAGAAAAACAAAAAATGAGTCCTCCCTTGGTTGGCAGTAATGATGAAGCAGCGTCTTGCGTAATCAAAGCCGCCGTTTCGCGATCGCATTTACATGTTTATAAATTGGATCCGTCTACAACTGGAACCAATATTTTAAATCTTTCCTGACGTCTCTTGTGAAAAGCTGGAGTCGAAGTACCCTGCGTACTACTCGTCCATCAACTTGTCATCTTTAGATAAAATCATGGATCTCATAATCTGTCCTAAAGGTACATGAATCAACCGTTTTTTCTTCCAAAGAACAAGGCTATGACCATCACTTATAACCCCTAATTTAACCAGTAATGTTACGAAATGAAGAGTTTATCTATTTTTCACATTAATAATCAAACTCTGATTCATAAAGTTAATTCGTAGTAGCATTTATCAGTAATAAAAACTTTACTATTGTTTATAAGTATTTGTTATGAACGAATAAGTTCAGGTAATATAATTAAAACATTAATAATAGTTTTTTTTTAATGAACATTGGGTTGCCAAATCGGAACAGTTGGACGGTTTTTTAAAATGGGACAATTGACAGTGAAGTCATTTTATTAAGATTCATGGTGGCGTAGAAATTTTGTGTAAGTCAAATAAAACAGCTGAGTCTTTACTTTTTATTAATGACTTACACAATTGTGTGAGTGAGTCTACCGCTCACCAATAGGCGACCTGATCTTTTTTATGGTAAATTGAATAATTTCACGGTTGTGACCTTGGGTGATTTCAACATACATTTTAATAAAGGTAACAGTGACGTATTCTTTGCGAATAATTAAACCAGCGATTCTCAACCTGTGACACGCGCCCCCTTAGGGGGGCGTGATAACTCTCAATGTGGGGCGCGAGCATACAAAGAAATAAGAAAAAATATTATTTAAAAAATGATTAAATTTACTGAAAGAAAGGCAAAATAAAATACATTCTGACATAATGAAAAAAAATAAAATGCACGTTTACACTGATATAATACACTTATAAATAGGATTGTAGCAGTACTGCATAATGTATTTAATAATTAACTTATCAATACTAAATTAAAAACAAGTTTAATCATTATTGGTTTTTTGAAAAAAGGTTTAATATTAGAAACTCTGAGTTCTTTTTCTATGTTTAGCTGAGATCTATATTTTGTCTTCAAAGCAGCCAAAACCCGGTTTCGCAAAGGTAGGATGTTGAAAATGGTAATAGTATACGAAATGCACTTGTTTTCAGTGCGGAAAACTCATCATCCACCCCTGCCCAAAATTCAAAGAGTGATTTATTACTAAATTTGTTTGCCACTTGCCGTGAAGTCTATGAAGGTTTCTTCTTAGGCAGTTGAGAGACCTTCGGTAGTATTTTGAAATGTGCCCCTAGCCCACTCGTAACTTGCTACCAAGTTGTCGTCAGACAGAAAGTACTTTTTAAAATTTTTTGCCAGCATGGATAAATGCTTTTCAATGGTTGCAACAACAAATTTCACATCCACATCCACATTTGCAAACATTTCTAGATTTTTTGCTTTAAATTTCTGCTCCACAATTCCAACTTTCTACAAAAATCCTTAACTTTATCACTCGTATCCAACATATGTGTGTTTGTTCCTTGGAGTTGAAGATTCAAGGTATTTAATTTGTCGAAAATGTCGACCAAGTTGCTCAACTTGATAAAAAAAACATCTCGAAAATTCCTGCTTCCGGTCGGTTTTCCTCTTGTATAAAAATGGCGATTTCATCTCTCACGTGATAACCATCTTGCCTCGCAACAAAATAGTAACGCTGAATGAACTGCAGCCATGTTTTTACAAAGTGCAGAAAGAATTCTTGATTTTAGGGGTCTCATTTTATATAATTTACTACGGTTATAACCGTCGTTAGAACAATATTGGGTATCATGCAATGTGTCTAGACACACTGTGGAGATTTTTGTTTCACAAGTGCTTTATATTCCCAACATTATTAACAACAACTGATTCTAATACTTTTTGGTTTTGATTTGTTGGCATGCGACATTTGTGTGCCCTCCTTTTCAGTACCAAGGTTTTATTAACTGCGGTTGTTGAGAACATTAAGGATTTAAAGCCTCTAGAAGATCGATCCATTCTAAAAGAAAGATCTTGGTAAACAAAGTGGCAATACTAAGAAAAAAAAATATTTCCTAACAGAAATTTTCCGTTGTCTGCCAACCAGTAAATTAATAAGTAAGGTATATACAAAGGAAGTAAGTATTGACTTTTTGTTTCAAAGGAGTTTTTAAAAAGATCAATATTTCTGTCCTAATTGTGCTACTCCATAATAAAAGGAATGCGCCTAATGAAAATGCCTAACTTCTTCTAAAATCTAATAAAGTAAATTGTGAAAAATGTTTGTCCCACAAAGAAAATGTTGTAATTAGTATATATATATATATATATATATATATATATATATATATATATATATTGTGAACCTGAACAGGCTAAATTTGCCGTATCGTGCTAAAGTACTCAGGTACACCTACGAGGATGGATAGAGGGACATTGACTTGCCAATAGATTATTGTTTTCCCATTCGAGAATACATCGAATGCCTTTGTTGATTGAATTCGCCATTTCAGCTTTAATATCTTGAGACATAGACGACAGATTACCATTATGAGTAGACTGAGATGAACTACAATGAAGAGTGTTGTCAGCAAAGCGATGGATCGGATTAGTTCTTGAAAAAATAAGGTCATTTATGTATAACAGGAAAAGTGTAGGCACTGTAACTGATCCCCGTGGCTCGCCCGCGTTAACACTAACTTCTTTTGAAAAACAGCCATCGACTACGACACGTATTCGTCTTTTAACAAGGAAACCCAGTTGATGAGCGCATCATTAACCCAAACGAGGTGAGTTTGGCAAGTAAACACTTATGCCACACTTGGTCAAATGCCTTTGATATATCTAGAGCGACTATAACTGTTTCACCGGACTATTCTAATGTACCATTCCCAAATTGGGACGTATGAAAGAAGATTACCTGTTTAATGACTGCTTAAATCCATATTGGTAGGCACTAAGAAGTTTGTCAGTTTCAACGAAGGAGAGTAATTGCTGATTGATGGCTTTTTTCATGATTTTAGACAAAATGGAAGTGCTTGCAATTCGATTGAATAGAGCTTAGAAATGGAGCATTGAAATATTAACGCAAAAACTATAAGACGATAAAGTTGTACTTACCTACAATAGTTTTACACTTTCTCACAGATACATGAAGTTTAAATCCGATTTATTGAAGATGTAAACATAGTTGCAACAATCGCACAGCTAAGCTCAATGGCAGTGATGGACTTAGGTACTTTTCATGTTATTCACAAATGTCATGCAGTTAGGCAGAATTCTGTTTTCCCTGTTTTAGCGACATCCATCGGCTTTTTCTGAAAGTTCTATTGTTGCTTTGTATATAAGTAAATATTAACTAGATGGTGCAAAAGTCCGCTTTTAAGAAATTTTGGACTTAGACACTTTTCATATGAAGCCGACGATATGCATGACCACGATACTAGACAAAAAGAAAATGTTTAGTATTATGCAGATTAACTAAAAGTTAAAACGGCCCAGTCTGTCAATCGCACTCTTTATATAAATGACTTCCTAATCACATTAGACGTTTACCGTTTTCCAAATTTAAAACTAAAATTAAAGACTTTCTAATTTTTACCGCATTTTAATCTTTTGATGAATATGTAGCGTAATGTAAGTTTATATTGTAGGTCGATTTTATTGTGTTTGTACGTTATTTTAATAGCATGTATGTATTTTCTACTTAACTTTACATTAGCTCTTGTATTAATATTATTCAACCCGACGAGCGTAAGTGTACCAACACGTTCGCATAATAAATATTTATTAATATTATTATTATTATTAATGTAAGCAGTAGCATGAATGAAAAATGGGAATGATCAAAGGATTTAACAAAAAGGAAATAAAGTTTATAAGTAAGGTTAGGTTATTTCATATTGTGTGAATCAAGTTGCGAAATAAATTTTAATTTTTATAGCTTTCTAGACGTTAAATTTAATTATCCCCACAATATAAATAGAAGTATTACTTTCACGGTTAATGGAAAAAGTAACTAAACTTTGTTTGTTTTAGTTCAAGTACTTCTACAAAAAAAGTTGATCAGAATCTTCCAGGAAATCTAAAAAAATAAGAAAAATTAATTGCATGGAAATTTTATATTTATCAATTTCAATTCAGCGATGGAAAACTTGATTTTTGTAACCGTTCCAAGCAGGTGTCACATACATATATCATATGCAGACAAATTTTGTGAAAATTATTCTGCTTCAAATGCATGTTCTACTAATATTGCATTGTAAACGTCATTTTAATGGTTTTTTATCGTGCAACAGTCTCAATAGAATACGTATATTAAGGGAACATTATTTTATTAACAAAATTTTCGAACATATCTTACAAAACTTCTTTGTGATAAAGTTTAGGGGAACCTTTCAGAAACTTTTTTCTATTATGTAACACCTTCGCGGAATAAATCTTTTTACACGTCAAAGAAGCAAACTTGATCAAACGTGTTGATATTCCTGAAATACAATGTAAGAGTATAAAAAAGTATGAAAAGAGTGTAACGACCTCAAAGTGGGTAATTCTTGAATTGGTATATTAAAAGGCATAAAAACAAACGCATTATTTAAATTAGTTTTTCTACTATATGAAGAAAAAGTTAAGTACCTTTTTTTTAAACGAAATATCTAGTAGTCGAATATGAAATAATGATATTTGAAGTTAAGTTTTCTCGGAAAATGGAAAATATTATGTACTTCCCCTAAAAAAGTAATTAATCAACAGCGTACAAAAGTCTACAGTATTCTTAAATACTGAAAAACTTCAATCCTTTCATAAAATTCTTGTATAATATGTAGTATACATGTACATGTGATACCGAGCTTCAGATTTAGTTTCGATTATTAGTCATGCTACGGGTTGTATTCGGCATGACAATACAATGAATGAAACTTCAAAACGCAATGAATAACTTGTCAAATATTAGGTTTAATCTGGATAACAACCGACCACAAGTGTGATTAAACTGATAACCATTAGACGTTGTAAGGCTTAAAATCAGGTCGCCTTAGCAACAGCTAGTCGGCGGTTATAGTTGCTGAATAGCTTCAAACATCTGTAAAATTACAACTACAGTAAAATTCTGAAAGTCCACTTTAATTTTCAAAAATACTTAAAACTTTCATAAATACCCTCACTGGTTTAAAAGAATAGCAAACGAACGATCATTAATCTAATGCTGAAAATATATTATTGCTAGTACAATAACCTTTAGACTTAATGAAAATGATGAATATTCCCTAAAATATATTGTTAAACAGCGTACCAAAAAAATCTTTAAATGCTTCAATACATACTTATAAAATTTTGCTGAATGGATTTCCGTTCAACTTCCTTATACTTCTCAATTATTTCAATTAAACATAACAATATCCCACTAAATTCGAAATTGAAATCGTTATTTAAAATTTAGAAAGGCTTAAAATACCCGTTATTTAAATATTGATATTAATTGTCTTTGTTGTTTTGTATTATAAGTGTTTTGTAACTGTGGTTTCCTATTAGTGGAGTTGATCGGCCTATTTCCACAGTTTTTGCTTTTTGAGCGCGACATTTCGGAAACGGACTCTGCTTCCGTCATCAAGCTTAGTCCTGAGAAAGACTGTTTTCGCACTTGAATCGAATTCATTTGTTATACATAATTTTTTTACCAAGCACTTGACTACTCTCAGATTCGAACATGGTACCTTTCACTTACTAGTCTGACACCTTTACCGCTAAGCCAATATCCAATATATATTTTTTAGAACTTATATATATATATATATATATATATATATATATATATATTATATATTTTATTGGTTGTAAAGTTTATTGCATTGTTGCGCCGTAACTTCTTGCGCAGGTGTATTGCGCTTGAGCTCTTTGCGCATTATTGGAATCCACATGAGTTTTATTTCTACACTAGCTTGGCTTATTGGATTTTCTGCTAGTGCGATGTATGTGGCATCTTTGAGCTTCCGACAAGTTGTGTTCTCGTCCTTTGCCACTATCTGTATGTTATCCCATTGGATGCGGTGGTATTCGTTCCAGACATGTTAGGCGATTATTGATGTTTCTGTTTCACGCTTGTGGACGTTGTTCTTATGTTCCTGCGTTCTCACTTTGAGTGGTCTACTGCTCTCTCCTATATATGCTCTGCCGCATTCGCATGGTAGTTTGTATACACAATTCTTGGAATTATGATCTTCATTGTATGGTTTGGTTTTGGTTAGTATTTCTCACAGCGTTCTGGTCGATTTGAAGGCAAAACGTATTTTGTATTTGCTACCTATCCTTCGTATTTTGTCTGAAGTACCTTGTATATATGGTATTATCGCCGTATTCAGGTTCTTCTTTTTCGGTTTCCCTTTCCCTGTTTAGGTTAGGTGTTAGATCGGGGTAGCCATTTTTCTAGCGATATTTTCTTTTTCTGTGTTCAGCTCCTCTTGTTTTGAGCATATTGTTTTTGCTCTATCGTACAAGCATTTTGTCACACCTAACTTCACGTTTTTGTGGTGATTGGAGTTGTAGTGTAGGTACCTCCCCGTGTGGATAGGTTTCCTGTATAGACTTGTAAAAGTGTTGTCATTCCTGTGTACAAGTACATTCAGGAATGGCAGGTTTTGTTCCGACTCCAATTCCATTATGGATTTTATGGAGGGTGTGGGCTATTTAGATGATCTAGGAATTCATCTAGCTTATGCTTGCCGTGTTGCGAAACTACGAAAGTATCGTCCACGTATCTAAGCCACATCCTTGGTTTCTCTGTGAATTCGGATATCGCTTGGTCTTCAAAGTCTTCCATGTATATATTGCTCACTATGGGTGATAGTGGGGAACCCATCGCCATCCCAAACTCTTGTTGGTAGAGTTTGTCTTCTACCTGGAAATATGTAGTTCTAATGCATATTGTCAGAAGCTCCATTATCGTGTTTACCGAGAGTTGCGTGCGTTCGTGTAACGTTGCATCCTTTTCCAGCTTGTCCCTTATGATAGTGCCTTATCGGTAGGAACATTTGTGAATAGACTCACAATGTCGAAGCTTACCAATATTTCATCGTGGTTTTGTTGGAAGTTTCTGATGGTTTCCACGATAGTGTGCTTATGTGTGACAAGGGGATTTTCTCCTGTTCACAATTGGTCTCAGAGGAATTCCTTGCTTATGAAGCTTTGATAGTCCGTACAGATGCGGAGGATTGCTGTAGTGTGGGGTAAGTCTAGTTCTCTGGAAATCGGAGAACTCCCCCTTATGTTTTGCCAGCGTCAGGTATATCCGTCTTTCGATTGATAGTGTAGGGTCTTTTGGTATTTGTTTGTACTCGTCCCCATCTGTTGTAAGTGTCTATATTCATTACCACAGTCACGTTTCCTTTGTGTCACGAAAGAATTTTGATCGTTGGGTCATTCTTAAGGGAAATGAACGCTCTCCTTTCTAGGTTAGAAAGGTTAGGTTTAGTTCGCCTAGATGAATCTAGGACTGATCTAACCTTACTTCTGCATTCTTCGTCTTCTTCAGGATGTAATTTCATATCTGTTTCTTCGACTGCGGTTATTAAATCTACTTTTGTAATATACCTCGGTGTTATGACATGTAATTTCACATCTGTTTCTTCGACTGCGGTTATTAAATCTACTTTTGTAATATACCTCGGTGTTATGACATAGTTCAAGCCTTTGTCCAGAACCTGCGTTTTCGGTCAACTGTCGTTCAGGGATGTTTATGACAGTGTTTTTTCGATTGATGTTGGTTGGTTCTTTCTTCTCCTTCATTAGCTTTTCCAGTTTCTTCTGCTGAATTTCCTCGTGCATTGCCTTGATCTTCGAATATTTACTTCTGGTAGCCGTATTTATCCTATCAAAGTCTTGTTCGTTTACTCGATTTCGAAAGGTTTCTCTAATCTCGTTGGATTGGTGTTCGAGCTGGTACTTTCTGAAACGGTAATGTCTGATTCGTTCTTTGACTAACGCTTCGCTAGATCTCTTTGCGATTAATGATATTTTCGGGCTGTGTATCGGAATTTTGATGTTGAGCCCGGTGGGTATTACGTGGTTATCATGGGCTTTGTAGAGGAAGGTTGGGTGATTCTGCTATATTGCTAGCTTGTTCATTGATGTTTCACGCTTTCTCAAAAGTTGTTTGACTTCGGGGCCGTACCGAGTTACTAATTCTGTATTGTGAGTGTTTTGTAACTGTGGTTCCCTATTAGTGGAGTTTATCGGCCTATTTCCACAGTTTTTGCTTTTTGAGCGCGACGTTTTGGAAGTATATATTTTTTAGAACTTGTACATATATATATATATATATATATATAACTTTTTCGTGGTTGCGCAGAAGTATACTGCGCATGTTGCGCCGTAACTTCTTCGCAGGTGTATTGCGTTCCAGACTTGTTCAGCGATTATTGATCTTTCTGTTTCGCCCTTGCGGACGTTGTTCTTATGTTCCTGCGTTCTCACTTTGGGTGGTCTACTGCTCTCTCCTATGTATGCTCTGCGCATTCGCATGGTAGGTTGTATACACACTTCTTAGAATTATGATCTTCATTGTATGGTTTGGTTCTGGTTGTTATTCCCCTGAGCATTCTGGTCGATTTGAAGGCATTGCGTATCTTATATTTGCTGCCTATCCTTCATATTTTGTCTGAAGTACCTCGTATATATGGCATTATCGCTGTATATTTAGGTTCTTCTTTTTCGGTTACCCTTTCCCTGTTTAGGTTAGGGGTTGGATCGGAGTAGCCATTTTCTTTGAGTGTTCAAGCATATTTTCTTTTTCTTTGTTCAGATCCTATTGTTTTGATCATATTGTTTTTGCTGTATCGTTCAAGCATTTTGCCACGTCTAACTTCACGTTTTTGTGGTGATTGGAGTTGTAGTGTAGGTACCTCCCCGTGTGGTAGATTTCCTGTATACACGTCGTGAAAGTGTTGTCATTCCTGTGTTCAAAAAACAAAAACACTTACCTGTTTCTGAAAAATCTTTAAATTGTGATACAAATTTTACATTCGTTCATCATTAAAAAAAGTACGTGGCACAAAAGCAATGTTTAAAGCATTTACTAACCAAATATTGACACGAAATTATAAATTATTCAATCTAATTCAAACTAAAATTCCTTCCAAAACACTAATCTTCAAACGAAGTCTATTATTTAAATTACTGGGCAATATTTATGACATTCTGTATATATTACTGGTTTATGTATTTGTATTTCAATTTCAAATAAAGAATCTAAATAGTAAATATTAATACGTCTGTTTTT
This sequence comes from Vesta saturnalis, assembly GCA_036346205.1. NCBI lineage: Eukaryota > Metazoa > Arthropoda > Insecta > Coleoptera > Lampyridae > Vesta > Vesta saturnalis. The sequence goes on along the minus strand of JARFJB010000079.1, from coordinate 186,411 downwards.
TTTTAAATGAATAATCCTTTGAGTTCAAAAACATTAATGGAGCGGAAATAGTTTAGATACATGAGTTACAGGGATAAAAAGATTCGGTGCAATTATACTTTCCGCAGAGCAAAATATTTTTATTCTATATAATAACTAATCCCAGATAATTAAACTTAAAGGTATTGTCTTGTTGAGCAACCATATAATACCAATAGAGTAACAATTTGAGACTTTAAAGACGTTACGCCTCTGATAATTTCGACGTATCATATACCATAAACAGTAATATTTAAACTTAGATTGAAAATATTTGAATATTTAAAGAATTGTTTTTAAGGTCAAATTGTAAATAACAAAACCTAAAGGGTCTAAAATGTCAGATATTAGTTTCACAATTTAAAGTAACTAAATCATTCACATTTAAACGTACAGTAATTTGTTAAGTAAGTTTTCTTTCATAGTCTTTTCTCTTAGAATATTAAATTGCCTAAAGTTATTTTTTGAATTATAAAACATTGTTGCTCCTATTAATTTGTTTGTCGTCATTGAACTTGTGTTTGAAACGTTTCTTTTAAAATTTCCACGATACGTATTAATTTTCTTAAAATTACATCTGATTAAAATTATTCATTTTTTACTTTATTTATTGCCCCATTTAAAGCATCACAGTTCGTAGCTTTACCAATTACGTTTAGTTTATCATTTTTTAATCTGTTACAAATATTGTTTATGACAAATTCTGATTTTAAAAATTTCGTGCTTCTATGTTATCTTCTTGTCACGAAATCGTCAGCTCACGTGAAAGATTTTCTACTTTGGTAGCAAAGAATTCAAAATTTGCCTATTGTTATACCGATAATACAAAGAAACAACTGAAACGATTCATCATGCTCAAGAGACTCTATATCAGAAGTTAGAGACGGGACATTTATTTCTAAGCGAAATCGTTTTTTGGAATACGAGCAACGATATCGAGAGCGTATTAGTGAGCACAAACCCAAAGTGAGAATTATATTCTAGATGAGGTCGAATTTGGGCCTTATACAGCAGAAAGGGTTGTCTGGAGGTAAAGTACTGCTTAAATATGTACAATAAGCCTTATTTGTTTTCAAGGTATAGATGTTCACATGTAAATTATGTAATTAAAATTTTTTTTTTCTAATACATTAAGAAAAAGATTACCTTGAGTGGGATTTCAACCTACGACATATACTTTGGTTACGTACGGTTCTACCAACTGAGATACAAGCCCCAATCGATGCATACTCTTTATGTATGTATAATTTACTATTACTATTGGTAATACCAATAAAAATTTAAATGTCAATCAGGTTGGTTGCTATGGTACGTGTGAAACCTAGCGATTTAAGGGCTCAGATTCCATAGTGTAAATAAGTCGACTATGACTCAATATACAGAAATCAGGCCTGTTCTACATACATAAAGACTAAGGTTGCATCTATTGGGGATTCCATCTCGATAGCTCAGTTGGTGGAGTGGTACTCTAGCAAAGTACATGTAGGTTGAAATGCCACTATGTAATCTTTTCTTTATGTATGTAATAATATATATATATATATATATATATATATATATATATATATATATATACAGTGTGTCCAGTTTAAGATGAAATGCATGGTATTGGAAACCGTAGAGATACGAAGATGGTTAAATGGAGAAAAGTTGCGTCATTATATGCCCAAGAAGTAACCATGGTTACATGTCAAAAATCCTTCCATTTACTAGACACAGGGTGATAACTGAAAATATGTTTTCTAAAATCGCTATATCTTGTTTCTTGCAAGAGATACAGCCACGATTTTTGCAGGATGGGGTAATAGGTAGCGAGGATTTCAAAATGATTTTGAAAAAATCTAGGCCTACTAGATTTTGAGATAATGCACGCAACTTTCGATTTTCTTATGGACGCCATATTGATTTTTGCATTTTGAATTCTTCATAAAAAATGCTTTTCAACCATATATCATATGTTTATAATCTGCCAATGAGCAAGTGTCAAATTACACAATTAAATTTATATCAAAGCAACCTTGACATATTATGTATTTTAATTAAATGAAAATTAATCTACAAATTAAACTAACTTGAGAACAATATTATTGATTATTAACATAAATCATAATAATAAAAGTGACAAAAACAACAAAAATTAAAATTTAATATTGTACTGAATTTTACTATTAATTAATCAAATGCTCGAATAAACCTTCATTCTCCTGTAAACACCATCTGCATCGAGTTAGCACTGCATCACAAGAGTTCTTATCATCTCGCATTTTGAATTCTTCATAAAAATGCTTTTCAACCATATATCAGATGTTTATAATCTGCCAATGAGAAAGTGTCAAATTACACAATTAAATTTATATCAAACTAGGCCTTTGCCAATCAACCATCTATTCAATTATTGCAAGAGAATAGTAGGCGCTGACACCTTTGACATGTTTATAAGCAATTGAATTACTATAGTTAGTTACGTTTGTACAAACGTCATTTAATTTTGACGTTCTGTTATAAGCCAAAAATGAACTCGTTTTCAAATAGTGAAAATTACGATATGTTAGAACGTTTCATTCTCTGTAGGAGAAATAGTGACAGAGCTGGGATGTATTTTCATAATTATCCTGAGAGACGCCAACCGAAAGAAGCATGTTTAGCCGCATACGTGACAATTTAATAAATCGTGGTAGTTTCATTAAGGTAAAGAGAAACAGAAATAGTAACGAAAACAATGAAAATCTTGTATTACAATGTAGTTGAAAATGCCCGCTCATCCTTACGTGAAATTGAAAGCAACGTAGGAGTTGCCCGATCAACAGCAGTAATATTGAAACGTAATAAATACCATCCTTATCGTGAAAGACCGGTCCAACTGCGAGAAATCAAAGAAGGATGAATTTAGTCAATTGTTTATCCAACGATGTAATGAAAATCAGACTTTACCAAGAATATTTTGTGGTCTGATGACAGATTCACAAATTGTGGCCTATTTAATAGAAAATACCCACTATTGGTCGGACCAAAATCCGCATTTATACCGTGAAACGCGGCAACAGGTGAAGTATTTAATGTCTGGTTAGTATTGTTGGTACATGTTAGTTTTTTATCACGAGAACTTGACCTCTACCTATCTAAACCTGTTGCAAACTCAAATAGGAAAGCATAATGGAGTCCTTTACAGTAAGAAATATGATTTTCCAACAGGATCTCCTGCACATAGTGCCCATATTTTTACAAATTTCTAAATATGGAATATCCTATGATGGATAGAAACCAGGGACCAATAAGATGGCCAGAGCTCCTGATCTCTCCCATTGATTTCTTTGTGTGGGCTATTTAAAAAACGAAGTTTATTCAAAGTCGTATAACAATGACGAATTACGTGATGCAGTTATCGAAGCTGTTAATAAAATTAGGAGATGATAAGGAACTCTTGTGATGCAGTGCTAACTCGATGCAGATGGTGTTTGCAGGAGAATGGAGGTTTATTCGAGCATTTGATTAATTAATAGTAATATTCAGTATAATATTAAATTTTATTTTTGTTGTTTTTGTCACTTTTATTATTATGATTTATGTTAATAATCAATAATATTGTTCTCAATAGTTAGTTTAATTTGTAGATTAATTTTCATTTAATTAAAATACATAATATGTCAAGGTTGCTTTGATATAAATTTAATTGTGTAATTTGACACTTTCTCATTGGCAGATTATAAACATATGCTATATGGTTGAAAAGCATTTTTATGAAGAATTCAAAATGCAAAAATCCAATATGGCGTCCATAAGAAAATCGAAAGTTGCGTGCATTATCTCAAAATCTAGTAGGCCTAGATTTTTTCAAAATCATTTTGAAATCGCTACCTGTTACCCCATCCTACAAAAATCGTGGATGTATCTCTTGAAGAAACAAGATATAGCGATTTTAGAAAACGCATATTTTCAGTTATCACCCTGTGTCTAGTAAATGGAAGGATTTTTGACATGTAACCATGGTTACTTCTTGGCATATAATGACGCAATTTTTCTCCATTTAACCATCTTCGTATCTCTAACGGTTTCAACATCCCATGCATTTCATCTTAAACTGGACACTGTTTATATATATATATATATATATATATATATATATATATATATATATATATATATATATATATATATATATATATATATATATATATATATATATATAAGATAAGTTTATTAATGCAGTCAATTACGTAAAAAAGTAAAAAAACACTTTGTTAGGTGTCAATCTTTCAGAATGCTTTATTCCTTTATCAAGACAAGCTACAAATATAATTAAAAATCTTTATAAATTAAATAATACGAGTACTAAGAACATACCTAACGTGAGTTAAATAACAGGGTTAAAACAAAACTAACAATAAGAGATGTTAAGAACCTAAAAGGAATTGACAGTGTGTCAATAGTAAAACTAAATCAAAATTACAAGAAAAGTGGCAAAAATCTTTTATTAATTATTAGTTGAGATTTGAATAAGACTAAGTTCATAAGATAGGATATAATTATAAATAATGCTAAGTTTATTAATCTCTGACTTCTTATTAAGTGTATTGCGGACCATTTCACGAAAAATACGTTTAGGTGAATTATTTTCTTATTATTCTTTTCATTAAAATTCATTTTGCTGGATAACATGTTCAGCTAAGCTACATGACGTAATTTTCCTTTTGCAGTCATTTTTACGGGATGTGATTCTCCCTGATACATTTCTAGATGTTTGCCCTATGTACACCTTCAAACAGTCCTTATATGGGATAGAATAATTGATATTTGAATTTTCTAAAGTTGTTAAGAGAGATTTAATTTTAGTGTATAAGGTTCTTAAAGATTTAATGTTATTTGTGGCTATCTTGAGATTGAGTACCTTTAACACTTTTAATATCTGAGAAGTAAGAAAGGGTATGTAAGGTAATGCACCATACAACATACTATTATTGCCATGATTAATGTTTCCGGAAATATTTCTGAATTTTCTTTTGGTAAATAGTATGGCTACTCGAGTATTTCACAAGGCGTTATTAGTATTATTAGTTTAGACTTTTATCTACGTCATTGTGAAGGTCAATGTGTTTAATCATGACATTGCAATATTTTAACAGATGTACTGACATCTTCTTTAATTTTTAATGGAATTCAATAATAGTTTGTTTTCGTAGATAATACATTGTAAATAACGATTTAAAGATTTACAATTACATCAGATCTGTAAAAAGTAAATTGCAATATCAACGTATTTTAGAAATACTTTGTTTAATGCCAATTTTCAGACAAAGCTATCACAAAGTTTAGTTGCATTTCTTTCATACGTTATTTTAGCATTACACATTTTAGATATTCACAGCTGCTGGTGTTTTGCGAATTTTGTGTTTGAAATATTCAAGAGCTAATTGCGGTAACTTATCTGCCGAACCACTTCAATCTTACAATTGCCTATTTACTTACAAAACAGCTTTTCCCGTCACAGTGAGTTTAGATCGGGTCGTCAAAGCGATAAGACATGTTTAAGGTAGCTCCAGCTTCTATCTTCGGTTAGTGAAACCAATACGTGTTAAAATGCCAACTTCTAAATAATTAAAGTACTGTACTGAAAGGGTAAACTTTTGAACAGATGTTTATATCCAGCAGTTTGAATATTAATAATAAACAAAGATAATAATAATCTAACCAGTAGAAGTTTTGTAACGTGTGGCTCTTTAGTTAAAAAAAGGCATTTAGGATTATTATAGTATTGAATTTCTACGAAAAAATGCGGCTCTTTTAAACCCATAGAAGATGTGGTTGTTAAAACTCATCAAATTCTAAAGTAAACTTATAGCGCAAATACCACACCTTTGTCTAAGGATTGAACTCAAACAGGTAAACATTCTTGCAATAACAATGAATTATAGAGAACTAATAAAAATAACTTATTTTAACCCATGGTAGCGCGGGTTAAAAAAACAATTACAAATACGTATCTGTAACTGTAGGAAAAGTACCAGATGTGATTCATCTTTGTAATGAATCCCTTTCTATAACAAATCCAAACGTAAGCATTGTCATAAGAACTGTGGTACTAGGTTAAATGATACAAATAAATAACTAGATCGAATCCATAATCAGAAGTATAAAAAAAGCAAATAGATAAAATAAACAAAAGTCGAAATTGTAAATTGAAGTAATTAAATAATTTTTCTTTTCTCAAATAAATAACAGCATGTCTCATTGGGGAAAAAACTAATTTAAATAGAAGTATAAAGTTACTGAATAGATTTTTATCGGTTTGAAGGTTACTAATAAACAAAAATAATAATAATCTAAACAGTAGCATTTTGTAACTAGTGAAATGCCACTTTAAACAAAGTAACCGAATAAAAAAGATTTAGGATTGCTATGGCATTGAACTTCTACGAAAAAAACGGTTCCTTTAAAATCCATGCCAGTAGAAAATCATAAAATCGTACTGACACAAATATAAAATATAAAAGATGTGACTATGCATGGCAGATACGCATATAAGTGGTAAGTTATTGAACATTTTTTTAATTTTAATTATAACATTGTGTTGCATGTTGTCTTAAATTATACTTTTGCTTGACTGCAAATTCAAAATTTAAGCTAACTTTTACCTTGGTTAGTATGTTTGGTCTTAATTGATTTAATTAATTAATCTTAAAAGTAGGCAATTAAAGTCGGGAGAGCTGATAGGGCAATTATCATTATTTATTGTGTCCCTTCAATTGAATAAAAGTGAGATTTAGAAGACGGACACGTTCAGTTTCACGGTTCGCGACCATAATAAAAAATATTTGATAAATAAATATTAAATTAAATAACAAAGAACCAACTATAACCAGGAAATCTACATTAGAAGTAATTGGAGCATTTGGTCGCAAATTAATAACAGCAAGTTGGGTGAGTAGCGCGAGAGCCAGGAATCGCGTAGGGAGTAATTTGGTTGAAAATCGATGTGATTGAAGGGTATGTAAGTGAAAAAAAATGTATATGTATATGTGTACATTTAGATACTGATACAGCAAGCATCCACTCTATTATTTATCTTTCTTAACTCTGTCTATCTTTTTACTTCTTACTTCCTTATGTGTCGTAGCAGTAGACAAATAACTGTCCAGTAGTAGAATGATGTCAGTAGGGTATTACTCAAGAAAAAAATACAATTGCTTCGGATCGATCTGGCTACAAGGGAAGGTCAAGGTCGAAACAGACAGGTCCCGTTGCTGACGACTGTGCAAGTATGGTCAGGAATTGAGACTAAAGTGCATGACGCAAAAGGAGTTCGGGGTGATCGTAAGTGAAAGAGCGAAAAGATGTGTTAAACGGTACTAATTGGTATCTCGCCGGGTAATGTGGGTTAGAATGAAAGTGTAGTTTCGAAGAATTTTTCTTATTGCATGCTATGCACCGGTAAATGAAGAAAGAGACCAGGAGTGTGAGAACTCCTAGAATGAAGTAAAAAACATGTTGAACGCATGTAAGCCAAACGAAAGAGAGATAATAGTGGGGGATATGAACGGATGGGTGGGTATACAGAGGGAACATACTGAACGTGTTCTAGGAAAGTTCGAAGACCAAAGAGTCAATAAGAATGGTGAACGCCTGGTGGACATCTGTGTGGAGTGAATCCTATTTGTATCTAATACGTAGTTTAAACATAAAAATGTGCATGTGTATACATCGCAAAAAAGTGAATCTAAAAGTACGATTGACCTGATAATATATGATGAAAACTTAGAAACTTGGTAAGAGACACAAAAGTAATGTGCAGATCGGAGTGTGGATCGGACTACTTTTTGGTTGTATCGAGAGTGTGTTTACGATAAAAGTGAGTATGGAGAAGGAAAGAGGTCTGAATGAAGCAGTGTTGAACGAACAAATAAAAGAAACTAAGACGGATATTGGGTTAAATGAGATAGAGAAAGCGTTAGGAAAGTTGAAAAACGGTAAAGGAGCAGGCGTGTATGAAATCACTGGTAAAACGTTAGAAATGAAGGTGCTAAGATTACACAAAGATTGTGTGAATTATTCAACGAAAACTTAAAGTGTGGAAAAGTGCCGAGTGATAGGAAGGGCTCGATCATTGATCCACTGTATAACGATAAGAGAAACAGAATTAGGATAGACAAAATAGTAGATAATGGTGCGAGAATGGTATGCACAGATGCTGTGAGTAAAGAGTTGAATGGGAATGAAACAGTGTAGAACGAACAAATAAAGACGCTGACGTTGAAAGTGCACGGATAAGTTTGAAAATCTGTGTTGTCAATTGCGCCGTGCAGATATGTGGAAAATCGACTGTAGGAAGACAGAAAAAAATGTGCTTGGTGAAATGAATCGGTACAAAAGGCAGTATGTAAGAAAAAAGATGCATACATGGCAATGATTGCTGCAAAAAATGAGACTGAGAAAAAGTAATTGTATGAGGTGTACTGATTAAGAAACAAAGAAGCGAAGGAGGTAGTGAGAATAAGTAAAGAAGAAGTGATGACTGTGAAGGAGAGAAATGCAAAATTATTTGGAGCGAAACAAACAACTCTTCTGGAAATGGGTCAAAAATACAAAACGTGTCCCAGAACAGAATGCTGCAGGAGTGATGAATATGAGCAACGAAATTGTATGGGACAACTGTGAAGTCAGGATATGCTAGCAAGAATATTTCAGAAAGCTGTACAGAAAGCTAAGGAAAGTAAGACTGAAGCGTGAAATACGGAGATTGTAGAAGGAATGGTGAATAAAACTGAGAAGTATATTGGGATAAATGAGGTAGAAAAAAATCGGTAGGAGGGTTGAAAAACGGCAAAGGAGCAGGCGTGGGTGAAATTACTGGTGAAATGCTAAAGTGTGGAGGTGCAAAGCTTATACAAAGATTGTGTGAATTTTTCAATGTATGCCTTATGTAAGGAAAAGTTTCGAGAGATTGAAAGAGCGCAATCATTATACCACTTTATAAGGGTAAGGGGAACAAAAGTACTTGCTACACAAGAGAATGATTGATAGAGTACAAGAAACAACACAAACTAAGATTTGGGATGTGCAGGGTGGCTTAATGCCAGGGAAATCATGTTTCCATCAGATGGTTGCTCTCCAGCAGGTGATCGAAAAGTCTTATGTGTAAAAAGGAAGCTGTACTGTGCGTTTGTATATCTGGAGAAAGCATACGACAGAGTGAATGAGAGAAGCTGTGGGAAATATTAAATGAATATGGTGTAAATAAAGATCTAATAAACGGAATAAGGGCAGTATACAACGGTAGCCGGACATGCGTTAGGGTAAGAGGAGGTGTGAGTGAATACTTTAATATTGAGCAAGGAGTGCGACAAGGTTGTGTGATGTCACCGTGGTTATTCAATGTATACATGTGTATAAATGTGTTAGAAAAGCATGTACCGATACAAATGGTGTAATGGTTGGAGACGTAAATGTACGACTTCTGGTGTATGCAGATGACACAGCCTTATTAAATGAGAGTAGGATGAGCTACAAACCGCTCTGAGGAAGTCCGGTACAGTTTGTGAAAGCATCGACCTAAAAGTAAATGTGAACAAAACTAAGATTGTGGTGTTCAATCGGGAAGGTGGAAAAGAGAGTAGAGTATTTACTCTGCAAGATGAAATTGTGGAGCAAGTGGACGAGTTGGTATACCTGGGTAGAATGTTTACTGCATATGGTACAATGGAGGACAAAGGGTCAATGCTGGAAGTAAAGTGATTGGAAGTATGTGGACGATAATGAGAAACGAAAGTATGAGTCTAGCTGCGAAACGAGCAATCTATAATGGCGTGTTTGTCCCGTCAGCACTGTATGGAAGTGAGACATGGATATGTCAAAGAAAGCACGAAAGAAGATTACATGCTGTGGGTATGAGATTCCTGAAAAGTGCATGTGGTAAAACGAGAAGGGACAAGATAAGAAATTAATGCATAATGAAGGAGTGTGTCGAGGAAAAGACGATGATGAATAGATATAAAAGTAGTACATTACGCTGGTTTGGTCACATTTAGAGAATGAACAACGCAAAATTAACGAAGCAAATATATGTGGGTGAGGTTAGAGGAAAGGCTGGGCCTAGTAGGCTGCGTAAAACTTGGCTAAATTTAGTAGAATGGAGAAAGATTGTGAATGAAAAATAAATAAGAGGCAGGGATTGTTTTGCCTACCCCGCAAGGGAATGGCGTGAAGGTTAAGTTAAAAAGGAATCAAAAAGTGAAAGAACAATATACGGTAAACTTATTATAAAACATTTTAGATCTTAATAGACCTTTAATGAAACGATTCAACTAGTTGAGTATAGTTTTTATTCGTTATTAGTGAATAATATTAATTCCATTCTCAAACATTTTCACGCTTCATTTTCTTCACTTATGTTATTCATTCTCACACAAGACTTTGTATGGTAATAAAAATTATTGAATGCGACGTTGCCAATTTTGAATTTCTTCACTAGAAGTAAGGAAATTCAAAAAAACCTTGTAAATGAATTATTTTTGAGACATGCGACACATGGTTGGAAAGCTCTTTTCAAAAAAACCAAGAATTCAAAATGGCGTCCATAAGAGAAGCAAAAGTTAGTATCACTACGGAAAAACAAAAGACGATTGGCGGTTTTAATTACGATAAAAACATTCCTTGGTAAAAAGTGTCTCAATAATGTCAAATCTAAAAAGCAGTCAGATCATTGGTTAATGAGTTATTAACTAAATGGGCGATTTTAATTTTTTTTTCAAATATCTAAAAAAGTAGATGCATTCAGAAAAATTTTATAAACGAATTTTATTTGAAACCAAACTTCTCTAAAACTTTTCCCATTTAATCAACATTCTAACTCTAATAGAGATCCCAATGGTGAGCATCGAATTTGGGACACAGGGTATATTAAAAATAGAGCAGTACATTGCTGGAAATTTGCCGCCACATAGAAGTGTATAAAGACACTAAAAAGAATTAAAACAATTGACCACAGACCACTACTAGAATATTTACGAGGAATCGCGCACAACTTCCTATTACAAATTTGAAGCTTGACGCCATTATCAAATTTAACTATTAAACACAATATAAATTTAAAAATAATAAAAAGATTAAATATAAAAATAAAGAAAAATAAAAAATAAAAATATTAATGACAAGGCAATGGCCGCTACGACCAAATGCAGTTTTTAACACGCCAGTATTTTTACTGCCAGTCCTAAGTCTGGATGTAGTGTCTAGGAAGGTATAATTTTGTTTATAACTATGCGTCCAAATTTCCGCATCCTTTTGTCGTATATTCGAATGAACCTGAGTGTAAGAAAGTCCTACGCTCCCGCATAGAGCCCTATAAAAGATTTTCCAATCCTCAATGAAAAATAAAGGTTACATTGCCAAGTTTATATATATATATATATATATATATATATATATATATATATATAATTTCGTTATTTATTAATTTTATTTCTTATAGTTTTACTGTGATGAAGTTATGCTCATGAAACTAATGTTTATTCAGTAGCATGATTAATAAAACACACAATAACATTATTGCCTTAGTTATGTTAAGATGCAGTAAATTGTAATCAAATCTCAAATATCACTTTCACACAAACACTTAAACTGATTGATTAAAGAGACCTTTTTCCGACAATCTCCATTTTCTACCATCGCCATTTACAAAACTGTTATTACTCTTCAAACTAAATTACAGAAACAAATACTGATGGAGGAACCCTACGGGTCTCTGATATTGTAGAAGAAAGCTTTCTTAATTAACTTAATGCCTGAAAACAACTGACCTATGATAAATTAAACCAAGATAAACATTTCTTATTTGTACAAACATATATATTGTCTTAAAATGTCAACAACTCATTTAGATAGACATCCTTCCTAAGTAGAACCTGTCAATTTTACGTCAAATGAAAACCAATTATCTTTAGGGGTTTTCTTTTAGTTTCACTTCTAATAGTAAGTGATTTGTAATAAATCTGTTTAAATGTGAAATTAACTGATTACGTTTTTTCTTTTGCAATATCCGTCTACATAAAGGTACGAGGATAACGTAAAATACTTATCTGTTATTAAACAAGTAAAACCCGGCTTGATCGAGCTACCGAACTATATCAATAATATCCTAAAATATATACAGCATGCTCTTTGTTGTTTAGTGTACATACCTGATTGTTTAAGAAGTTGCAACATTCTAAAGATAATCACTAAATAGGCTTAAATTAAGGTGACCCAATTGTGTTTGGACTTGTGGTGTAGAGTTTATAAGGTATGTTCGTTGCGTATCCTAAAACATAGAGGAAAATTCTTCTAGAGGAGTATCTTGAATAAGTGTTGTTCCACTGCACGACAAAATGCACGCAAAAAATCAAAATGCAATATGCAAGCTGTTAGTTGTGCTTTAAGATTTATCAATTTTGTTATTAAATAGATTTACACACTCTACACTTTATTTGGGTTATGCATACAAAAATTTAGAAATTTTAGCAAGTAACGAAGTCCAAGCAAACTAAAAAAAAACATACACAGGGATCGTTAAAAAATTGCAAGAAAACTTTTTTATTTTGTAATATTAGGTGTGCAGCGTGACATACTAAAAGTTGGCAAAAACATATTTACCAGAAGTTGTTCGAATATTACATTAAAATTATGATTGTAATTTCGGAATAATTCAGCAAAACCTAGTTGTCATAGTTCAAAAAGATTTATTATTTTAATACACTCATCGCTATTAATAAATATCACGTAGGAATGCCCAAACATTAAAATCTATATAACAATGGTTTCAAATTTTCCTAATGGATTTGCCATAGAATAATAATATATTTTATCTAATGGCTTTACGAAAAAAAATAATGCAAACGGTAAACAAATCATTTACTACTGTTTGTTATAACTAGTTTATAAAGTGCTTGTTTCAGCTGACTTTATTGAATAAAATGCAAGTGTGTGAAGCTTCCATTGTATCTCAAACAGCTGATAGAAAGTCAGTTTAAGTTGTAAGCAATAACAAATCATTAATTTGAGGTTACTCAAAGTTAGTGAGATGTTTGTGTTATACACGGTCCGGCAGGGAGGTATGGTGTTTTTGAAATAACTATCACACTTTTATTTCCAAATCAATTTTAAATTACTCATACATTGTGATTTGCAAAAAAAAAATCAACTGCGAAGAATTACATCAAAATAAAAAAAAATAATCAACTGCGGAAAATTACATCAAAATAAAAAAAAATAATCAACTGCGAAAAATTACATCAGTTAGATGGCGTGCATTTTTGTCGACGCATTCTTGTAGACGGGTGACGAAATTGTCCATACATCTTCCCGGAATCCTTTGAATTTCCTGCGTTGTTTTCAGTAAGCGCCTCAAGAGTACGTGGTTTACTTATGTAAACCTGAACCTTTAGGTAGCCTCATAAAAAGTAGGTCCGATGACCGAAGAGGCCACTCCATATCCCCACGCAATGAAATCAGGCGTCCTGGCAAACGCTGTCTTAAAGCCACGATTCCTCTTGATGTATGGCAAGTCGCTCCATCTGGTTGAAACTAAACTGTGCTGAGATGGATATTTCGTCTTCTGCCTTCTGGCAAAAAATAATCAAGCAACATGGTAATGTAGCGATCTGAGTCACTCTTCACCCATTTTCACGAAAAAAATAAGGCCCTATAATGCAGGTTCGAGATACACCACACCAGACAGTAATTTTCTTGCTGTGCAGAGGTTTCTGGTGCAGTTGTTGCCGGTTAGCGGCTTCCCAGTAACGAATATTATGTTTGTTTACGATCCCCGATAAATGAAAGTGGTCCTCGTCACTCATGATCAATACGATATCGTCCGTCAGGATTTCCTACATCGCTTCTGCGCACCTATGTCGTCTCATGAAGTGGTTTTGTAGTAGAGTTTGAACGATCATAATCTTATACGGATGAAAATGATGGTCCAAGTTTAAGATTCTGCGAACTGACCTGTCTGACATCTGAAGAGCGCGTGCGTCACGTATCGCCGAACGACGAGAGCTGACTTCCATCGCTTGTCGCACTCTTTCAATGTTTTCCGGATTCCGTACAGTTCGATTACCTCCCCGTACATTCCCCGGTTTCAAACACCATGTTTGAAAATTATTCACCCACTTAAAAATGGTACCCGTTTGTGAACACGACCATGACGACCAACATTAAAACGATTTCGAAATCGTCCCTGTAAAGAAGCCCAGAACGACCAGTTACAATAAAGGTGTTATAAATAAGAACGCGATATGCTACAGACCAAACTTCCATTTTTACTAAAATGGCATATGTCATCAAGTAGATGTCAAACATTTTGAAAACAGTGTGATCACGCAAGCGCGCGTAACAGTCATTTCAAAAACACCATACATCCCTTATTATTGTTTTCTATTTTGATGTAATTTTTCGCAGTTGATTTTTTTTATTTTTTGCAAATAGCCCTGTTTCAGTAATTTATGTAAAAAAAAAATTTTTTAAATTGTTTTAAAAATAAATCTGTGACAGTTATTTCAAAAACACTGTACCTCCCTGCCGGACCCTGTTTTTAAAATGGTGCTAATGAAGAAGTGTGTCCCTTATGTCGGAAGTAGTTTGGTAATCAAGGTATAATTAGTATTGGTATTAAAGGAGATGAGGGAATAAACAAGACTAGTATTGACCATCGTAGTAAGTGTTGGAACAACAGTTCATCAATCGTGCCGCTTGAACCACATTAACAAGAAGGACATTGAAAAACATCAAAAAGGTATTATCGATTCTCCATAAGTTACCTGTGATAGGAAGTGGACGTATTTTGTCAGGACCGTTTAGTAGTATACGAGAATGTTTATATTGTGAAAAACTAGTCCTGATTATGCTGACTACAGTTACGTTACGACCAAAACATTTGCAGGCAATATTACTTTGGAGAACTTGTCGCAGCAAATCATATACATCATCATTCATGTGATGAAGACTTCTGGACTGGGCGAAACATTCCAGTCCAATACAGATTCGAGTGTGATCTATAAGCGAAGCTAAGCTGGGCGGACTAAGAATAATGACCAGAACAAGTTCTGATATTTCAAGAAAATGCAGCTCCGGATATTTTAAGTAGTGCAAATGCATCAAATACAATGGTACTGTTTACAGCAGACAACATAGACCACAACATAGTGACCTTAGATGGAAAGGGCACATTTCACGGCATGGGTATAATAGCAGCCATAACCCCTAGACAAAAATCACGCTGACAGTTGCTAGAAGAAATATATCTGAACTGAGTATCATAAATCAAAGACAAGTGAAGATAGGATTACCGTTTTGCAGAGAGTACACGTCGTACATTTGAATTCAATCACCTGCATGCTCTAACAGATTTATCACATGATATTGATCTGATGTGGAAAGTATCTTTTGTCTTTAGGCAACCAGTTTCAAACTGGCAAGGGTTTATGCACGTAACACATAAGAAACTTCAACATCCTGGACAGTCATCCGTGGTTTTTCTTCCTATGCTCGACATGTCTTCTAGTGACAAGACATGTATTTTTCCTACTTTAAATTATTCAGGAAGATAGTCCGTTACGAAATGTTGTGTTATTACTAGGGAGTTTTCATTCACTGACGAACCTGTTGGGCGCTATTGGTACTTTAATAGCTGAAGTGACGTCGCAGATATTTTAAGAACGATGAAAACACAGTGATGCATATGCTTTGTGGAAAAGCTCTCCAAAAAGCGGTGCGTGGACATCCACCAGTTGATTTAGATAACTCAGTAATATCAGAATGCTTTGAAGTAGTAAAAAACCATTTAAATTTGAATAAAAATGAACAAAGCAATAGTACGAGCAAACTTTGGTTGAACTATGACAAAATGTTAGGGACAATGAGAGAACTCCTGGAAGCCGATCGGACAGGATAGTAGGACATGCACCTTCACGCTATGTACAAGTGGTTACCCATATTTGTTGCAGCAGGTCACGCAAATTCTCTTAAATCTTCTTACTTGTATTTACAGAACATGAAATTTTTGCACACTCAACATCCTAAGGTTTATCATAAATTTCACAACGTATTCTATGTCATACGGTGTAATGATAAGTACGGGGCTGGTCTTGGTTCTAATCTCGTAATTGAACAGGCCCTTATGCGATCGCTAAAAAATACTGGTAGACTAACAAGAGGAAACGGCATGACTGAACACCAAAGAGTTGTGTGGACAATTTCTGCATCGATTTGTTCATCATGTAACTACATAATGCAGGACTACACTGATACAGCTTACACAATAAGTGAACAGCATAAGGAAGCAACTACTTCACAGATGGAGACGAACAAACAGGATCTGGCTAAACTTTCTTCAAAATTTGAAGAATACACTCCACTCTCTGAGGAAACCACCTTGCCAAATATCTTCACAGGTATAAAGGCTGATAAGGATATAAATATTCAAGATATTTTTAATATATGCAACACAATAATTCAGGAAATGGAAGGACAATCTATTTTTCACTGTTCCCGTAAATGAAAGGATACATTCAGGACATTAGCGACCAGTCGGGGTATAGAAGTTAGTAAAAATCAGACTATTGACCCATCTCTGATATTTCAGAGGATCCTAGTTGTATCGCAATCAGGAGAGCTAAATCTCGATGATATTATGAGGTATGAACGATCACCTTACCCACTATATTTAATGCGAAAACCTAACAACGCGGAGCCTCAAAAAGCCCTAAGTCGTATGAATTGGCTACTTCAATACATTCCAAAAACTGACCACTACGTACTTGAGGGGTATCATTACTACATCGCTGGAAATGGAAGGAAGAAAGTACTTACACTTCAATAGCTAACGACTACTCAAACTTCACATTACATCACTATGATTAGGCCACAGTTTTGTTTGAGATATCGTATGGGATTAAATACAAAGGACAATGCCCACTTGTGTCGACCAAGTAATGCAGCAAACAATGTCAATATAAGGGAAGGCACTCAATTTTCCGGAAAGATGGAAGATCAACCTCATCGCTGACAGTTTGAGTCAGTAAGGCTGTCACGTTTTTCACGCTGAAGGTGATGCAGGCGTTGATATTGTGAAATCAACAGTAGAAGTGTCTGCTTTCAAGTCAAAAACCCTTATTGGAGAAGATACAGACCTACTGGTGTTGTTGTTATACCACGCTTCAAAAGACTGCAAAGATCTCTACTTTAGATCAGATAATGGTAATGCAAAAACAAATGTATATAACATTAAAGTTTTGAAACGGTTACTAGATGACAATGTATGCTACGATTTGTTATTTGCCAGCGCATTTTCTGGTTGTGACACTAAATCAGGAATTTGTGGAGTTGGTAAGGAGTCAGTGTTCAGAAATGTCATCAAATTCGATCCCGTCTTGCAAAGTTGTTCCAAAGTATTTTGATAAACCATCAGCTACAAAGTTTACTTACAAGTGATGCAGTCGTTGGGCAAGAATGATCATATGGATCCAACTAACTGGGAATGGTTTTTAAAAGATGGAAAACTTATTCCAGAGATGATGGGTATTAATTAGTCCAACACTAGAAAACCTTTTTACAATCGTCAGGTGCAACTGCTATTGACCATGCAACACAATGCGATTCTGCTGTAAAAAACTTGAACTCGAGTGCACCAGAGCTTGTGGAAAATGTCAAATTGAAAACTGTGAAAATACGACTAGAGCTGGTTGCAGATAAAGAAGACCTTTCAAACACACCGTAAAATTGGCATTTAACAAGAAAACGGTGTTCTTTGTTAATTACACAGTAGCTGTAGTATAAATAAAAAATAATTTACTGCTAATTTTAAACGTTGTTTTATTTATAAATTTAAAGAGAATTTCATAGCACTTTTAGATATAGTGTTATTGCCTGTAACAGTAGCCTCACATTTGCCAACTTTTACTATTTTTGTCTTCGTACCATTAGCTAATAAAAAAAATTATAAAATAATTTCTTGCAATTTTTTAAAGGTCATTTCCTATGTTTCTCCGACTAATGTGCAAAATAAATCTGTTTAAAATTAAAAAAAAACAATATAGAGTTAATCATCGTGAATGTCACATGTTATTTATAAGGATAGAGATTGATTAAATAAAAAAAATCAGCTTATAGTCGTATAATTAATAAAATAGGCTTCAAATGGTGAGTAAAAACTGCTGTGATCATAAAAATTTTTTGTACGTAAATATGTATTAATAAAATTGGGCAAAGATGGAACATACCTTCACACTAACTCGCCTAATATCAAATTTTTATTTGGATAATAGCTTGTATTTGTAAAATATGTAAAAAAAACTGTAGGGGCTGAAGCCATTTTCTTGTAATTGCTGAACTTGTGTTTGTTTGCTTCCGTTATAGGAATTAAACAAGAATGGTTACTATATTCTAATGATCGGTTTGCCGTAAATTTTTAGTAATATATTGCAATGTGTTGTGTAAGATTGAAATAGTTATTTCGAATTACTTCTCGGTAGTTGTAAAACCGTTTGTTTGATGTAACGTTTAACATAATATTGACAATATAACTACGCTAACCCAGAAAGGTATACTAAAATCGATCACAATTCCTTCGAAGGATTTTTTAGGTCATTATGTCTATACTTAAACTACAAATTTGGGTTACACATACATACATGGATTACTTAAGATTTGCACCGCTTTTTCTTTTTGTGTGTCGGGTATTTCATAAGAATACCAATTTGGGCTGAAATTAACATGTCAGCTGGTGTTTCTGTAAACGGATATTAATTACATAAAACTAATCTAAGTGGGAGTTTAACATGAAAGAAGTTTTAACAACCACATAATTTATGATAACTGGTAGTGTTATCAGTAGAAGAATTGCTATAAGGTATATTATTTATGGTACCGTGCTCGTCATTAAGAGAGATCACCGGCTGCACCTCAAAATTAATGAACGTTTCGGATTTGGTAAAACGATTTTCTAATAAAGGTGGCCCAGAAAATTTGCCAGAAACAAGTTCCAGCTCTCTAAACATCCACTAGGGGGCGTAACTCTAGCGACAAAGTATCAACTTTTTGATAGAATAAAATTAAACAACTTCCTTGTTGCTAAACAATTTTAATGAGAGCGTCTATTGCGGATTCGCATAAAGTATCAGCATTATTACTTTTAATTCTTTTCTTAGCTGCTGGAAATCGTTATGCGCTACGTATATTTGTGATATTTCAAGAAAAAAACTATTGTATATAAGAAAGAGCATATAATACACAAAAAACTGACGAAAACCGCAAGTCGATAACTTTCTTCCTTGCTAGTTATACATGAAATTATTCTAACCTGTTTTTTTTTGCATGAAACTACTTTGCTCTCACAATGTGACAGGTATTCTAGTTTTCTCGTTTTGATGATGGAATTAATTTTGAATGTTTAAATCTTTTTCGTTTGAAACTCTGCCTGTCCAAAATATTCGCATTAATCTTCAATATAACACATCTAACTCTCGTAACCGCTTTTTTTAACCATGGATGTTTATAACTGCCGGCTTGGTAAAGAGTATCTAGCGGAGGATATTGCAGTTTACTTCACAGTCATGAGAAGCGGAGTAAATCGCGTGCCTCTGGCATGACTTAATTATTACTCGCTTATTACTGTAGACAGGAATAATTATAACACTTTTGAGACTAAATAATACGAATGGCTTGCATCCTAAATTAAGTTTAGGTGTGACTGACTGCTTTACACTAACTAGACTGGTTGAAATTGTCTGTAAATTGTCAATTACGCTACCCACTTTATAAACCCACATCAGAACGGCCGTGTGATAGTGTGCTAAGACCACTGGTTGCCTGGACAAAAATTAGCATATCAGAACAGGACATTGCAAAGACCACAATATCGAGTCTGGGACGTGGTGCCATATATGTAGACGATAATTTTATACCTGCTGCGGAGTGTCTTAGGAAGTTAGGCAAACCCACCCAAACTGGTATATCCAGCAGTTAGAGTTACATCTTTTAAGCCTAATTCGCGGTATATCTAGATAAGATCGCGACGAATTAATGAATAGGAAATAGATTTAAAACGACTCTCTATTAACGTACGTCTATCCCAGCTTTTCACCTGTCCTATTGAAGAGTCGATGAAGAGTAGATGGGTGATGGTAAACGTCCGAAAGATGGTCACATATATTCTGACTGAAGAAGAGCCGAGCCGAGATGAATAGCAATCTACCGGAGGTTTTGAGGCAACAAAATTAGCTGAGCCCGGAGGGGAAACAATTTAGTCAAGGATACTCCCCTACACTAGTAAAGGATATTGCACTTAAGCAACCAGGACCTGCATGGGTAATACCATCATCATAGGTTCAGAGGTAAACAATCTGCCTCCCCTTCCGATGTAGAGTATGGTTTTAATGGGCCACTGAAACCCTCGATTATAGAAAGGTCAAATCTCTGTCTTGCTTCTCCTGCTACTGGTGGGTCTTTGATCCATAGTATTGATTTGACGTCCCCGAAAACTCGAAATTATAACAGGCAAGGCACACTAATCTAGTCTACGTACCTTCCATCGCTATACCCGCCTAAGCGGGTATAGCGATAGTTCCACTGACCTTAACATTCTGCAAGTTGTACACATGACTCTATACACCAAGAAGGGTACGAAAAAGTCTCACGTTTTTACGCAACGGGCTATTCTTACGAGCATCTACCGATATCAAAACTCAGAAGACACTTGCAATGTGTTCTTAGCGAGCTCTCAGTGCCGAATCACAAAGATATCACCGATTATTACAATGGCGAAGCTGGGGAATTAGAAACGGTATTGCGTGTCATGTTCTAGTTGAAACCTTAAAGAACTTGACATCCGTGGCCTCTGATGCGGATGGTGTCAACATCCTCCTGTAGTTGTCGTGCCACCAAGATATCTCGTATTAAAATCTATCTTACCTGAATAGTAACAGTTATCATTTTCATATGCATATTGTTATTTCTAATTCATGTAATTTATTGATTTATTGCTTCAATTCAGTATCAAAAAAAAGAACTACACTTCCCAAACGGTGCGTAGAGCGTGATACCACTGACATACCAGCTCAATGTCTAGTCCTACAGTGTCTCTCGTAGTAGTATAGATTAAAAGATTAAATTTCTCTTATTGGAGTAAATTCGTATGGCACAATTTTTGGATATTTGCAAACCAATCCGCCGGCCCTTATTTAAAGTTATTACTCACGTTCAACTAATAGCAACCTCGGGAAAAGTATTACCTGCGTTTTCGTAATAAATTTTGGACTATTTTTCAAGCTTACGCTACTGCTATCAGATTTTGGGTTGGTTTTAAACTTGTCCGTATGCAAATCAGTGTACAAAGAAGACATGCCTTGTTTTTTTGGATTACGACAGTACGAAAGGGTTTTTAAAGTGCAAATGATCTTCGATATCATAATGAATACGAGTTGGAACAGAACTATTGACGCCCGTACGATCTTCTATGGCTACCATTCCAGCAACATAAAGAAGCTGTATTTACAATATCATGTATTGTATTGTATAATATTGTGTAGGCTAGGTAACAGGTAATAGAGCCCAATTGATCTAAGAGTAATGGTACAGAAATTAACCCATTTATTTTATTGTAAATGGTATATTGCATTATTTCCACCCGAGGCTTATGCATTTGAATCTATTAATGGACCATCATTTATGGGTGATTTCATAATCATATTTGCGCCAATCTAAAAATTATATTCACCGCTAGATTGTAAGTGGCTAGATTAATGATGGTATTAATCGAATAAACACATAAAGAAGTCAATTTAATAACCCTTTTTTTAATATTTAACACTTTATTTACTAAATTAGTTAACCAATTTAATGTTAGTTCAACACAACATTATCTAAACATTTTTCACCTTGAATTGTTTTGGTCCGAGAAAAAATGAATTTGGCAACATCGCGGTTAATGTACAACCTCCTAAATTGTAGGGTATCGCTTATCAACAGATAAATTCTTTTCAATTTACAACCTGAAACGTACTTACTGCGGGTTCTGTGGTGAATTAATGGTTTTTTGTCAATTAATGCTTTACATAACGCATTAATATGGCTCTTAGCATTCCAGTTGGACCTGTACCAACACAATCTACTTGGCATTCTAGAGGGGTTTGACCCCCGTTACCGTTTACCCTGTGTGAGGTTTTTCAGGGGATTTTCCTCATATACGTATAGAGGCATCATCACTGCTTCTACGCAAATGTGCGGATATTTAGGTGAATGCTGGGGTAGTAATCCTTCGTCATCAGTAAAGTGGCACAATGATGAAGGTTTTGAATGTTACTCCAACTCAATGCTTTCTTCTTGAATAAAACGCTTCTGCTGCTTCTAATTCAATTAAAGTCAGAAAGTTTCCGTTTTCAATGTTTTGTTTCTTGCAGCTATTTACAAACCGCTTCATCCACGCAACTATATTGACAATCCTGCTAAATTTTCAGAAATATTTGCAGCACCTTTAGCCACAGACAAGAAGAACCAATCGTTTTTTTATTATTAATTTCTTCTTCATCACAGTCAAAATTCTGACTCGACCACTCTGAAGCCAAGCAGGTCTCTCACCATCTTCTTTCAGTGATTTTGCAAAACAATCTCTTGATGATAAATCGGAACATGGTACCAATCTTGAGGTTTCAACAACCGTTTTATTTCTTCCATACGATTCCAAATAAATGGTTTCCAATGATTTTCTCTCTTAATGACAAAACAGTTGAAAAATCAGACCAAAAGTCGCTAGTTCGCTAGACGAAGCATCGAAGACTGGACGTATAGGTGTTCAGGTAGTACTGGGTTTATAAACTGGTTGATGAGGTAGAAAATGATCACACCGGCATAATGTTTCAAATGATTTACTTTTTGGAAAATATTCTATAACCTAAAAACTAACCAGTTATCAAAGACTTCATTATACATATTGTAAGAATTATTCTTGTAATGTTATTAAGTACGTTTATAAGATGAAACAAAATTGAATGGTTAAGGAAGGTGGCCTTCAACACATGGTATATCTGTTCTCTGTATTTTGTTTAACATTTGAAAAAATGTTACATAACTAGGTTTTCTCGTTCTTTTTCCGAACTGAGAATATCTAGACTGCATACGTCAGATATAGCAACATATTTAGAAAACAACGAAATTACATGCAAAGATGACTTTGTTGAGTAGACTGGTTTCAATTTGCCCATGAGGGTCCAATCGAATAATGTATGTGTAGCTATTATCCACACTCTCAAAATAAGTTTGGGTCTAGAAAAAGGTTTGGCGGATACGTCAGCTCCAACTAAAACCTCAATGCGTACATCTGCAGTATCAGTTATTTCTATCCCTAGTTTTTTCGGATCATCTACCACGGTCTTTTCTTAGGGAACTGACACAGCTGCAGATCAACGGTTGGTCCAAGGCTTCAGAACTGCAGCAATACTTCTCGGTTATACTGTAAAAACAAACTTTATGATGTTGAGAAAAAATGGTTTACAGTTTCGGTTTGGATTCTCCCAAAAAGTGAATACTTGACTTGAGAGTACTAGTGCTCAAAAGAAGCCTTGCTCGACGTGAGTCCTTTTCTCCCTTTAACGCTACAACCATCGTTTGTAGGAATATTTGAGGATAAGTGTAATTGGTTAAATTACGTTCACTAACTTTTGACGTCTCTTCCTTCAGATTTGCGTCGATGTCGCTCATCTACTGATCTCATTTCCTCGTTAAAGCGGAATACGGCAAATAAAATTCTTTCTTCGTTTATTCCTTCTTGTCTGAAAAAATCCAATAGAGCATCAATACATTTCTTTAGATTTGCGATTAAAAACTATAGTTGACTTATTAAACCTTGTCCCAAGCACATCGCTGCGGAAGAATCAGATTTCATACTCAATCGCCCTGTTTCAATTTTATCAAAAAGTTACTAATTTATTCTTTGTATTAAGATTTGTTAAACTAACTTGAGACGTTCTCTTACATATACCTCTATCAATAAATCTTCTCTCCTAAACCACTTTTTTAAATTATCAACTGCCTTCTTATAGTTTCTTTTAGTAGCAGGGTAAGTTTCGAATAATTGTGTAGCTCGAGAACCTGGACTTGTAGCTTTGATTCAGTATTGCAGCTTATCTTGTTCTTCTACATCAGAATCTTCAGCAATTCTACAAAGTTGATTGCAAACACGAGCAAATGCATAATATCACCACCGAACTGCTTGAATTTGATCTTTGGATTCTTCAACCTGCTCCTGGATTCTGATTTTTTTGGAGCTTTCACCTTATTTAACCAACATGTCACAGTGGCATTTTATGTTGTGATATTGGAGCTTAATTTGTCTATGACTTCCACTTCTACATTTATATTTGCTTCCTATCTCCTGAATCTAACATAAAGTCTAACATAAGTCTATTCAGTTTAGCGATTTGAAGCATTCTTTAGTGCAGTACTTTTATACTACCGTGTATTTCAAATCATATCTTTCTTGGGACAAAACTTTTTCCAATTCATCACAGATCCTTGTAAAAGCTGTTCTTGGTTTTTTCCATACTTGCTAGCAAAAGAGTCCTGTTTCAAAAATCTGGTAAACTGGAACTGTGGCAGTATCTGTTACAAAAAATACGCTCGGCACACAAAATTTAAAACATCGAACGCGTTTCAATAGCTAAGCTATGATCATTAGCGGTAGACTAGGATGAACCAAAGAAATTTCTAATATATTCTCGTACATACCACCAGCGTTGCTTATTTAGTGAAACAGAAAGTTAAAGTTATGAAAGGCTAGTGAGCTCTGAGTAGCATAAATGTCTTTGATGGTCATTATTCATTAGAATTTATTTGTTTTTGAAGATCTCTAGACTTTCATGGCAATCAGGTTCGTACTTATTACCAACAAGTTTCATTAAAGTTGTTTTATCTACATGATTTTTTCAAACGTATGTAGGGCTATGGCAGACTTGTCCCAACGTATTCGATATGAGCAAAATGTTCTTAAAAGGAATTTTGATAGGTCGTTTAGTTTGTCCTACATATATTTGTTCACAATTTTTATAACTATTTTATAATTTCCCGGCCAATCCTGCTTATCCACTTGATCTTTTGGATTGCTTAAAATAGTTTGAAAACTATTATCTGAAATAGTGACTGTGTTCAAATTAATTTTTGAGAAGATTTTAGACAGAGCATTTGTACAAGCAGGATAGTTTGGCAATTCTACATATTTTGCTTCTAAACGTTACCTAATGCAGTTATATTTTTAAGCCTCATCCTATGTGTTTGTTTCGCAACTACATTCACAACTATTTCATCTGAAATGTATGCAGAAATTTCTTTAATAGTGCGCAACATTTTATTATAATTTTAAACTGAAAGAGGAAAATTAACAAATCTATGAAAAAAAATTGAAATCCGCGAGTTTATGCTGCTTACAGTAATACGAATCATTGGTTATGAATCTTTTGTCGCTAGTTGAGAAATATCTATATCTAGTCTGCTGCCATTTCTTGTTACCAGAGGAGACCATCATTACCTATCTGATAACTCTGGGAAAATAAGGCAAATAAATCAAAAAATAAGGGAGACCATCATTACCTATCTGATAACTCTAGGAAAATAAGGCAAACCGCGTTTTAAGTCTGTTTCAAATTTACCCATGAATAGATTGGCCATAAACGGAGATAAGCTATTGCCCATTGTCGTGCTTGAAAAATTGATTGATTAATTTTAAAAAAGGTTTGTTTCACACAAACCTCTGTTAATGTAAGAAATTTTTCAACTTGCCAAAATGGTTTTGTTTTAAAACGTTTTCTAAATAAACCAAAGGTTGATATATAGGAACGCTTGGAAGCAATGAACAAACGTCGAATGAGATTAACATTTCATCTTCTGTAAGTTCAACCAAAATCTTTCCTAAAAATAATTGGAAAACAGTCGCTACGTCAAATAATTGTTTACAAACATTTTAAGCAATCCAAAAGCTCAAGTGGATAAGTAGGGCCGGTCGGGAGTTTAGAAAGTAATTGTAAAAGTTGTGAACAGATATATGTAGGGTAAATTAAGCAACCTATCAAAATTTGCTTTAAAGAACATTAGCTCATATCAAATACAAATGTTGGGGCAAGTCTGCCGTAACCCTACATATGTTTGTAAAAGTCATGTAGTAGATAAGGTATCTTTAATCAAACATGTTGGTAATAAGAGTGAGCTTGATTGCTATGCAAGTTTAGAGATCTCAAAAACAAAAAAATTCTAATGATTAGTGACGATCAAGGACCTTTAGGTGACTTACAACTCATTAAACTTTCATAACCTTCATGCTCACTTTTAATAAACAATCTACAAAGCGTTATATTGAAACACGTTTGGTTTTTTTTTCATTTTTGTGTTTTTCGTTTGTTAAAAGAATCTTGTTACGGCCACCAAAATGTTAAAACTCTTATTGTTGTAGTTTTACTCGAATAGGTCGTTTACTAATGATACAAAACTATCTTAAACGTGATAAGCTAATATTTTCTTTTACAACAACGCTGTCACATTCCTGTAACAAAACTATCTAGATAAAAAAGTATATTTTATATATATTGTTTATCTGAAAAATATGTATATATAGTAGTGACAAAAAGTAAACATTTTGTTAAATGGAATACCCTACATATTACTGCATATCCAAATAGTGTTTCAAAAGACAATTTCAAAAATATAGGGCAAGAGGGATCCGGTTTTCTGTTTCTGACTTATAAGCGTTTATCTGTCGAAAAGTGTCTGAGTTCAAAGGCCTGTAAATGGATTCTATTGAAGCTGGAAACTTATTCGTGATGTCAAAAAATTATAATTGAGTCTTTTATCAATTGAGCCTCTCAAATTTTAAAAACTATCAATAAAGAAATTAGTGTTGCCAACATTTGAGAATTGAAGTTTTTCTCTATTTTTTTAATGGAACACCCTATAATTGAACACATCTCCATATAGAGCATTTCATGGGCGTTAGGATGGTATAGCGTATTATGGGTCCGTTATTAATAGTTAAAGAGATTATGGTTGTAACAACCCTTTTTGAGTTGTATTAAAATATACCTTAATTTAATGTCTTTCATTCGTTCTGTTGTAATTATAAGAAAATTTTAATTATTGAAATATAGGTATGTGCGTAGGCAACTTAATTTGCATATCTTCTTAAGTGCATATTTCTTAATGGTTTATATTACCTCTTTAAATTATTTTTCTGAACATTTTATTCGCGCATTACGTCATCGTGACTTAATTCTTTGCGCAAATCCTTTGGCGCACGAGTACATCATCTACTTCCAAAGCATCCATTTTGCTGACTTCCGGATGAATGTTGAAGCAGGAAGCGTTGTTGTGGTTTTCCACCTAAATTTTAGTGCAAAGTGCCATTAATTTGATGGTAAGATATTTTAACGCATTATACTAAAAATTAAAACATTTGCTCTTTTCAGGCACTTTTATTTTTTTACTGTTACTTTAACTTTTACATTTAATATTACCGCTTTGGATTGCACAATTAATATTACTGTTGCGTATGCTTTCATTTTATGATTGCAAATTTTTGCATTCAAAACTTCAAAATAATGCAATAAATATTCAAAATTTCAAGAAGAACTGTATTGAGGTAAAATTCCTTTCATGGGTTGGTTTACTACGTAAAACATAATTTCAAGATATTGCGCAATAATGGTGCAAGGATTACATCACCGTTTCGTAAACATTTAGATACCAGAGGTTATGAACAAATTTGTGTACTAAAATTTTACAAAGGTTTTTATGTAATGATTTTTTTAGCCTTTTAAGGTTTTTACAACTAGTTTTAAGATATATTTTATTTAACAATATCACATTAACTGTTAATAAACATCTGTATATTTTTATTTTTTTACATTTTGATAAAATTTTTATTGTTAACAAACTCGGTTTAGTTGTTCCGACGTTATTAAAAAAACAACTTGGCGCCCGAGATCATTTTATTAGTATTACATTAATTTTTTATTATTTATGTTCAGTGGAAGTAAGCGAGCAGATTTTGTGGTAATTAAGCTAATCAAAATTATTGAATCGGCCCAACTGAATTTACCGACTCAGTGAAAGGCATTATTAGTGGTGAATGGTTAGTACTTCCAGTCACTTTGACGATTTGTGTGTTTGGAGAATTATTACTTACATTATTCATTATTATATTATTAAATTTATTATACTTTATACACCACTTATTTACATGGTCAATTTATGTTGAAAAAATCAATGTGATTCCTATACAGAAAGCGTTGCTATGACATATATTCAATATATATATATATATATATATATATATATATATATATATATATATCACTCTACATTACGTAAATATGATTCCAAAATGTTTTGTGAACATAAATTGGAAAACTAAAATTATATTTTTAACGAAAAATTTAACTTTATTCAGCTTATAATAACTCAACTTGTAATAATTGTTCTATATGCGCACCCATCTGAGCGATTCAGGTGATATAACGCAATTCTATGCCATGGTATGAATAGCCTTTGAGACATAATTTATTTGTTTTTGAAAAATACTATCTCTAAACTACCGATCCATCAATAATCAACAGAAAATCATTCGACTAGCCAAGGCATTTGATTCTAGTTTTTTTGCTTTGGTTGAAATTTAAAACACGTTATTAAAGTAGATCTCGAAAGGTATAGATGAAGCCTTCCATGTTGCGGTTGTTGGATTTTCATTAAAGTGGAGTAATATGTTTAATTGAGTATTCTCAGTAAGAACATGACTTCTTATTCGCTTTTCTACTAGAAAACATTTCTTGAATGAATGGCATAACCTCAAAATTGTTTTGCAAGTTGTAATTGTGCTACGGTTCGCCAATACAGCTGACATTGTTTTTTATAAAAAATTCGACCATACATGTTTTTTGTCTCTAAAGTCTATGAGTTATACATTATTTGAGCGAGCTAAGCGAGATTGGTAATCTAGTTTTGACAAATACAACAACGTTTTTTTTGCTATGGAAATGCTAATTCTCATGTATTCCAATATTGTAGATTTACCAATGGTTGTTTGTCTTACAAGGCTAGAAAATGGGTGTTTGCGAGTACGAGTAAACTTTGCATATTTATGAGTACTAGCAAACTATTTTATGGCAGAGCGATACACAAGGTATTTTGTGCCGACGACGTCAACAATTGTTACTACAATCAATAAACAGAATTGTTCTATTTTTAAAATTTCATACCTGTTGAAACTAAGTTGGCAGTACTGACAACTGACAGTAATCAATATAAACTAAAGAATATAATTGCGAAATTATTCATTCCTCAAGTTTTGTAGCTTTGCCTTATGTCAAATGTCTATTATGTCGAATATTGTATCAGTTCTGTCACTACAACGAATATCAACTGTGTTATTTATGCCGGCCTAGGCCGGAAAACGCACAGTCTCCGGACACATTCGCGATCTGCATATTCCCTATTACAAAACGAAGGCACAAACAATAAATTGCTTACCGTTCTAAAACTGCAAATAGGATACATACGATATGTTGTATCATCGTAAATCTCCCAAATGTTGGCAACACTGATTTTATTGATAGCTTTTAAATTTTGAGAGCATCAATTGATAGAAGACTAAATTAGAATTTTTTTGGCGCCACGTAAAAGTTTCTAGGTCCAACAGAACCCATTTTACAAGCCTTTGAACTTGGACACCTTTTGACAGATAAACGCTTATGTCAGAAACAAAAAATCGAGAACCCCCCGTGCCCTATAACTTTGTAACTGTCTTTTGAAGCGCTATTTAAATATATAATAGTAGACGGAGTATTTCATTCAACCAAGAGTAACTTTTTGTCACCACTCTGTATATAAACTTTTTTCAGATATTTTTTTTACTACAAGATAAAGTTCGGATGAGTATGAACAACTTTTATTTGAAAAAAATGGTTGTGCCTATTTTACTTTCTCAGGGGATAGCTCATACTAAACATACCACCCTGTACAGAGTGTATCAAACTCAAAAAGGATCCTTTCAACTGCATATTCCTTAAATCGAAGTAAGAAAGAGAGTTTAATTAACCCTAGATTCAAAATGCATCGTTACCGAGATACATAATATGAATAGAGGTTTATCTTTTTAGATCGTTCTTCAAAGATGTAGCTCGCTATCCAAACGTAGTAAAACTTCACCGTTGACTTTAAATGAGCATATTTTTGTACATTTTTCTACCGAAGTAGGACCATTCTGTTTAATTATCAATCAAATTCAATAACCAATCACCACTGTATTTTAGGGTCTGTTGCGTTCAATTTATTGTCATCCATCTATTGAATTACTGTCGTGCTTATCAAGCATTTCAAAAGCAGACCAACGATACCGTCAGATAATCATTGTTAGTAAGATCACTGACATCAATCAATATACCACAATTCATTGTCATCGTAGTAATAATTATGTCCTTGAAGCTCTTATTAGTTACCAAAACTTGCAAACCAAACTAAACTAACATAATGCTTTCAGAAAGACTACTTCCTTTATTTACTTCTTCTAACAGAACCGTTGTCTAGAATGAAAGACATTAGAGGATCAATTTTCACCCTAGTGCATCCTTATACTTCTAAATTAATTTCTTGCATTTATCCATCCTATTTCTTGATGAGTTTAAAAATGAAAGAGGTAAAAGGAGGCTACAGCTTATATTCAATGGCTTTTATAAATTGGATTAAAAAATCGCCACTCTGCAATAAAATTTCATTTCATTTTAATTAGCAATCTGCAAATTTAATTTTTAACTCCGTTTCTCTAGAACTTCCATTTTAACAGAAATAAAATTTGATAACAATATAAATCAGAAAAAATAAATATTAAATATTTTTGAGAATTCGTGACGTCAATGATACGCAGATGAACACTTCCGTATAAAATATAAAAGAACAAAAAGATTTAATAGCTTAAAATTTTCAGAAGCTTACGTTTCGATTCTATATGAAGACAATTACTTCGATATAACCAATTTTTCCTCTGAAGTTGAATTACTATTCCCATGGTGCATGAATTACAGATTTTTCAATCTAGGTGTGTGAAAATTCGAGGGCGGAACTGTTTGAATGTTTCATTTTAATGACGGGCTGGTTAAATTGGATTTGGATTTTAAATGTCCAACAGTTCAAGTGCACTGTTGATTTTAAGGTCTATCCTTACTGACCTATATATTTATAATTTAATGATAACTTAAACTTTTATTATACTCGGGATAAAGCAAGATTAGGTTGTTCAATTAATTTCTTTTTCAGTCAGCATTAAATCTTGAGGTTTAAAGAAATCTCTGAAAATCTAAAGTTTCAAGTATCTCCTTTAATAAGCTTACAGAACACTCCTAGTATACAAATATCCCACTTTGTATGAAGTAGCACTCTTGAGAAAAGTTGAAAGTCTGAAGAAAGTTATTCTTAATGTGATTACTTACTTCAACGAAGTTTTTTCACAATAACTATATCCTTTTTTTTAGATTGATTAGATCTAAAAGGAAAAAAAATTTGAAAAGAACAAACTCAATGAGCCAAAGAAGCAGAAATATTCGGAGTGAAGCGTTTACGGTAGGCAATAACAAAAGTCCGCCGGCGTTTGATGGACGACTCTCCTGCCAATAGCCCTCTCTCTCCGTTTATATAGACCATTCTACCTCATTTTCGTAATTGACTAATAGAACGATTTTCTGTCTTTGGAGTGGCATCTGTATCAAAGTTGGCGTCCTTTATCAAAATAAAGTATTTCACCTCCTCCTTCTTATAGTAAAATAATGCGCAATTTACTATAAAGCTTCAAATTCGTCTCATTTAGACCTATCAAATCTTTTGCTGACGACTGTGCAAGGAATGAATAGAAAGTTGATACCTCGAATGTTAGAGATGTACATGGTAAAGAATTTGAAATTGTGAATGTAATTCATTCAAGGCAGCTTAAACTCTGTGATATCGGAGACAAAGCGTAAAGGAAAGGACACTGCGAAAATGGAGGATGGTAGTCTCGCACTATGGTCAGGAGTTGAGACTGAAGTCCATGGCGCAAATAGTTAGAGTGATCGTGAGTGAATGTGTGAAAAGATGTATTAAACAGTAAGAATTGGTATTCCCCTTGGTAATGTGGGTTAGAATCAAAGTGGAGTTTCGAAGAATTTGTCTCATTGCATGCTATGCACCGGTGAATGGGGTAAATAACAAGAGTGTGAGACTTTCTGGAATGATGTAGAGAACATGTTGAACGTAGGTAGGCCATATGAAAGAGTGGTGATTTTGGGAGATATGAATTGATGGGTGGGTGTACGGAGAGAACATATTGAACACGTTCTAGAAAAGTTCGGAGACCGAAGAGTCAATGAGAATGGTGAGCGCCTGGTGAACATCAGTGTGGAGAGAGTATGTTTACGGCAACAATAGGTCTGGAGAAGGAAAGCAAACGTAGTGGGAACGTCCAGAATTAGGGTAGGCAAACTGGTAGATAATGGTGCTAGAATGAAATATGCAGAAGCTGTGGGTAAAGAGTTGAATGTGAATGAAACAGTGTGGAACAAACAAATAAAAGACCAGGAACGTTCATGCATAAGCTTGAAAGATTGTGTTGTCAATTATTCGTGCCTCATATGCGAAAGAGCGACTATAGGTAGACAGAAAAATGTGCTTGGTATAATGAATCGGTGAAAAAATATGTATGTAAGAAAAAAGATGCGCACATGGCAATAATTTCTGCAAAAAAAATGAAACTGAGACGAGTGTATGAGGTGTACAGATTAAGAAACAAAGAAGCGAAGGATGCAGTAAGAATAAGGAAAGAGAAAGTGATAGCTATGGAAGGAGAGGAATTGCAGGGTGATTTTGAGTGAAACAAAAAACTCTTCTGGAAATAGGTCAAAAATACAAACCGTGGCCCAAAACAGAATGCTGCAGGAGTGATGAATTCGAGTACCGAAATAATAATTATGAAGTGAGGAAATGCTGGCAAGAATATTTGGCTAAGCTGTACAGTAGTGAGGAAAATAAGACTCAAAGGTTAAATAAGGAGAATGTGGAAGGAATGGTGAATGAAACTGAGAAGAATATTGAGATAAATGAGGTAGAGAAAACAGTAAGAAGGTTGAAAAACGGTAAAGAAGCACGGGTAGATCAAACCACTGGTAAAATGCTGAAGTATGGAGGTGCAAAGCTTATACGAGGATCGTGTGAATTATTCAATGTATGCCTTAAATGTGGAAAATTGCCGAGTGATTGGAAGAGCGCGATCATTTTACCACTGTATAAGAGTAAAGAAAACGAGAGGAATAAGTTTGCTCAGTGTACCTGGTAAATTATTTGGAACAGTACTGATTGACAGAGTACGAGAAACTACCAGGGAGAGGATGCGTTGATCAGTTAGGGTGAATGGAATTGTGACTGAATACTTTGATATTGAGCAAGCAGTGCGACAAGGGTGTGTGATGTCATCGTGGTTGTTCAATGTATACATGTGTAAATGTGTCAGGCACGCATATGCCGAAACAAATGGTGTAATGGTGTAATGGTTGGTGATGTAAGTGTAGAAATTCTGGTGTATGCAGATAACGCATTCTTATTAAGTGACCTTGCGAATGAGCTACAAACTGCTCTGAGGAAATTTGACATAGTCTGTGAGAGCAGGGACCTAAAGGTAAACATTACCAAAAGTAAGATTGTGGTGTTCAATCGAGAAGGTGAAAAGGAGAGTAGAGTACTTACCCTGCAAAATAAAATTGTGGAACAAGTGGACGAGTTGATATATCTGAGTAGAATGTTCACTGCAGATGGTAAATGGATTACGAGATTGAACAAAGGATCAACGCTGGAAGGAAAGTGATTGGACGTATGTGGACGATAATGAGAAACGTAACGAGCAATCTATAATTGCGTGTTTGACCCGGCAATACTGTATAGAAGTGAAACACAGGTATGTCAAAAAAAGC
The DNA here is from genome assembly GCA_036346205.1 of Vesta saturnalis. NCBI lineage: Eukaryota > Metazoa > Arthropoda > Insecta > Coleoptera > Lampyridae > Vesta > Vesta saturnalis. The sequence goes on along the minus strand of JARFJB010000079.1, from coordinate 152,410 downwards.
ACGAAAGAAAAATAAATGCCGTGAGTATGAGATTCCTGAAAAGCGCATATGGTAAAACGAAAAGGGATAAGAAAAATAAGGGTGTATAATGACGGAGTGTTGTTACACGTCCAAACCGCACTAGGCATCGCGTATGCTTACCTAAATAAGCGGGTTGCCAAACCAGTTACAGTGGAAATGAGCGTGGTCGATATAAGGAGTAAAATGATTGAAAAGTGGTTCAAAAACCTTACACTTACCATTAATCTACAATTCAAAAGCCCAGTCCGGGAAAAATTGTCCCTATGCGCCACCACAATTTTAATTTTGCTAAAATAAATAGTCTTAGGCGGGATGTTAAATTAATCCCATCTGACTGTGGAAGACAGGATTGAGCCTACTCAGTAAAGCCATTCACCATTCAAATTATAATATATATATATATATATATATATATATATATATATAATACTGTTATAAAACTTTGAATTAAATATATATTTCCAATTTAGAACATTCTAAATAAAATTAACGAAATCGGTTTAATAATAAATTGTTATCTCAACAAAATGTTTGTTAATTGCTGAATAATTCAAACATAGAGCGGTTAGCGCTAGTATCATCAATAATATCTTTATATTTTATTAATACTTTATCTTTCAAATCATTCAGGTTTAAACTTTAATAAAAAAAATAATCAAAATAATAACAAGGACTTTGTTAGTAGTGTTCTGCGTTAATATTTCAAAGCTAAAATGCAATTTTATGATCGATCTGGCTCATTACGCAATTTCTAATCGATCCATAAATTCGAAAATATGCAAAGACTAATTTCACTTATCAGAAGATGGAACCAGTTAGGCACACAATTGACACAAATAAACGACCAAATATTTTTAAACAGTTATATATATATATATATATATATATATATATATATATATATATATATATATATATATATATATATATATATATATATATATATATATATATATATATATATTGACAAATTCCACATGTAAATATATACAAAGACATGGTTTCTAAAAAACTACCAAACACATAAATACGTTAAGACTAAAATTACCGAATTCCTAAAACTAAAAGCAATAAAATAACTAAAGTTAGATAACCCTTTTTATCTTTGAATCAACCGTAATTAACGCAACAATAAAAAATGTACTTAAAAGATAATCGTACTTGCTTTGTTTCAATAAAATTTCAATCTAATTCTTATGTATTACATTAATTAATCCTTTTTCGGTGCGGTAATTGTAATCCATATGATTTGCTTCGGTTTAAATTCTTAGATGCACTATGCACAAAACACAAGAGGTAGCCGTATATTCGCCCTACAGACTCGGATATAGTACTCACTAACGCAGTGCCTATGGTTTGTTCACTCGCATACCAGGTAAGCCTAACATCACATCACCTTATACTGTGATGTTTGCCCTTCAAAACGTTTACAATGGAAAAATGGTTACTTCCATATGCACATTAAAGTTCTTATTTGCTTTCATACAATCAATTTCGTATTGCTAAAATGATTGTACACATTCAATGTCAATGATGATCACCAGTATCTTAACTAAATTTTACAAACTTTTATTTCGGTCAATTAAATGGTTACCTTTCCTTTTCTTTGTAATGATATTAGGTCACACTAATAACAAAATATTTGCTGTGTTAACTTCTAATTTGCCTAAGCACTTTTTATTTCTTGAGGAAAATCACTAATGCTTTCCTTCAACTCACAATATATTAAATTATTTATTTGTGAATGTCTGTACGATTAATCCCCTTATGGGTTAATGCAGTCGCTATACATGCTCTGCTAAACTATAATTTTCACCAATAAACTCCAACACTAACCATTCTGATGGTTATCACGCGCGCAACCCGTACTCAAAACATCTAAATATCTAACCCACCAACAACTTACCCCTCAAATTTGACACTCGCTTATATACCTTCTGCCCGCCATATTGCCAATACGTCACAATAGTTCGAGCTAAGATCAAAATTTACCTATCACAACTGAGTGCGTTTCTTTGCCGCGTTGAAGGTTCCAACGTGGAACAATACGCAAACGACGCGAAATAAACGTAGCCATATTGAATTACTTTGTAAATTCACTAAAAACTTTCCGAAGAAATCAATTGCAATTACATTCACTCTGTAGATTAACCAGATTATCCCTCAACTTTTTATTCAAATATCACATGTGCGCGAATTCTATTTCCGCACAATCTCACGAACTCCCTCACATTCTATCAACTTCATTCTTGAACATTCATTAAATTTTCCTTGTTGCGCAATATTACAAAAATTTCTACAAACAAAAATATGCATACATATTCCCTACCGCACGTTAATAAAACATCAATACATCATAAACTCACTCACTCATACGTCTACAACCTTTTCTTTAGTCCAAATTTCTCGATACACAGTAACAAAAAGACCAGTAGTTTTACCAGTGACGTATCAATAAAAAATTACTCAAAATATTATTTCTCAACCAAATTTAACGCTTTCAACACGAAAATCTTTTTACATCATTCAAGTATTCCTTCACACGATAACCAATGCGTCACTAAATTCCAGTGTCGTATCAATTACACCAACTTACATTACGCATAAATAAAAAAATATTCTTTTCATGCAACCTTACTTCAGCTACATTCAAAACAGGTCACATACGTTATCAAAATACTACACATACACGGTGCATCAAAATAACGTTACAACTTGTAAATAATCATTTGAGGTAAAATGTTTCTGTATACTTGTGTATTTGTGGTTTATGCTCTCACTGTAGTTCAGAATTAAATTAGAGAAAGTTACATACAAAGCTAATAATAGATCTCATAGTGATTATAAATTTGAAATTGAAAATTTCAGATACGCCAAGTACGTTTTGATAGAGAGAGTGGTTCACAAGTTACAACTTTTGCATAAATATTTAGAATTTATAATCATGTTGACTTAAGCTAAGTGCCAATATCTCAGTTCACATACTTTCAACTCATTAAACTCATCAATGAACCACTGTATCCATATCTAATGAATATTGAGTACATTTTACAACTACTAGTTACACAAACAGTTTTATTTAAGGCCTCATATTTGTATATTTTAAGATTACACAGTTTCATCTAATTTTTCAAATACGCATAACAAAATAGATCAGTAGATCACGTGGTTTTGGATACAGTAAGTCTAATGTGAATAAAATAAGTAGTAGGTATAAACAGCACACTTGATTAACAAAATCTGCTTCTTTGACTAAAAATTAGATAATAATGACTTGTATACTGTCTTAAATGAAATCAAATTGGGTAAAAACCTAAAAATGAACGACATGTTACGAACAGTACAATTGATTAAGAAACAATAAACAATCAAAGTGCCAAAGTACACAATTAAGAATGCCAGACACCTAATTTTTAACGCGCTAAAAATATACCACGTGGTTACTTTCATCATTCACAATTGAATCTAAGAATAAGACAAATAAGGGATTATGAACGGTAGCTAACAAAAATTATACATGTAATTGGTTTTCGTATACTAATTTATCTTTTATTAACATACATTACTTTACACTTAATGATCAATTAATATTTAATGGTACATCACAAGCTTTAAAGCAACTGTGCATAAAAATAAAAACGATTCTTTAATTTTATTGTTTTTTTATTGCCAATATAACAACTTCACAGGTGCTCAATCGCGCAATCGTCTTATTTTGTCTTTCTAAAATTCTCATGGTTAACGTATTACATAACCTCAATTTAATTTTACTTAACAAACATTCAGTAAAAGACTTAAAATAATTTATTATTCTAAAACGAATATATCAAAAAAATCGCTCAGGCGACCAAATTTTACCAAATGATCATGCATGACAATGATAGACTAATCTCTGAATGTCAAAATGTATAATATGTATATTTTTAACATTTATACACGTTTGGACAGCGATCTCAGCTCTCTAATAACGCTTTATTAATACGAGTAATATTGTCAAATTATTATAGTCCTTATCTCCTCTTTCAGTGATGCGATTGATGTTACACTAAGTAACTGCACATTTTTATATGCAACAGCGGAATTAGTCAAATGAGCGTGAGTTTCTAAGTCACAGTTAGCAATTTTTTTTATGTATCTGGTGGACAAATAAGCGAGATAAGCGGCCATCAGAAAACGCTAGAAATTATTTTGAAGTTTCGTATTTCACCGCTATTAAAAATTAAATAATAAAATTCTAAACTTCTCCTTTGCTTACACCATTGGAAAGTCTAGACAATTTTACATAATTTTGGCATAAGGTTCATTGGCGTACTGACCATAATAAGAGTGGGGGAAGCTAGTGAAAGTGTAGTCATTGAAATGCTGTACATTCTAAACCACTTATACAATTTTAATAAAATAAAGCTTGTTTTGAATACAGACGTAGGTTTTTTAAATTGCCATTCCCATTGTTACACAATAGTTCCTAATAGAAGTGCTGGAGGGCGCAGTTTGTTATATCAATTTTTTTATTGAACTCCGAAAATTTAAATCACACGGTATATCTTTGACAACGTATTCGCAAAAGTACACTAAATTTGCAAGAAAAACTACAACCCTTAAAGTTCTATAAGTATATTTTTACACCCATGGCTACAAATTTTAACTATTTAACAGTTTGGGTAATAACTAGAAGATGTTGTGCCTTATGCTCAGTCGTAGATTAAAGTGGGTCAGGTTCATGAAATTATCGATTTGCCTTATTAACCAAAAAATATTTACATGTACCTAGATATGTTCGCTTTAAAATCGGAGTTGCTTCTTCCTGAAACTAATTGTTAAATATTCGGACGCCAACTTGTTTTAAATATGGAATAAACAAGTAAACCATTATACAATAACGTTAAAGAAAATACCTTAATGCTAATGTTAGTAACGTTATAACCTAATGAATAATTAATATTTTTATTAATTAATGGAATCAAAATACCTTATTCTTGGTCACACTGTAGATAACGAAATGGGTGCATGCTGGGTCAGAGTTTTGGAAATTGTTGCGTAACGTTACTTCAGGGTTGAAATAAATCTGGATTTGTATGCTTTATAATTCCCAAATGAATAAGTTTGCAGGATTAAGGGGTTTTAGAATACCACTTCCCATTAACGCGGGTGATTACCTCACTCTTGCTTAATCGTACTAATACCGTAAATTTGATTAACGGTAAAATACTTAATCGCGTAGATGTAGTTAAAGTAAAAATAAAAAGTGTTACAGCACTTTTAATAAAAAATATTTAACAGACCAAAAATGGACGACCTTTCAGTATCGCACAAAAAACGACGCTCCCAAAAGGGGCGCATGAACATGTCTGAAACTGAATGTGCAAACGATATGCGTGGGAGGATTCACTTTAGATACGTAAATTATGTTTTATGACACGTGGCACGAAATGCACGTTCGTTGCCTACAGAGAGGTGAATTATTAACAACATGTTCGAAGTTTGTTACAAAACCTCAAGTTGATGTCTTTGCTCGTATTAAAGTTATAGCGAAATGAAAATTTTTTTAACACTTTAGTTTAATCACCGTCGCTAAAAAGATTTATTTTAATATTGATGCTAATTTTAGAGTTATAGCGAAATTAAAGTTTAATTTTAACGTGGCTCGCCCTGTAAAGCTCAAATAAAAACACAAATTCGATTTTAAACTCCAAAATATTAGGTATATTAATGCCTCGATAAATGTCAAAACTGCCTTCCGTCACACTCCAAACACTTTTCCAATCTTGTTCGGGTGTATAAAACTGCTGCTTCGTTTTCCGCATCTGGTAGTTAACGAATTGCATCTCGGATTCTATTTTCCATGCCAAATCTTCAAGCGACCCCAAAAATAGAAGTCAAGACACGTCAAACCTAGACTGCCAAGAAAATAGGCTTGTCGCGTCCAATATGGATTTTCAGCAGACGAGTAATCCATATTATGTATTACTATTACATCACTATTAAAAGTAGCCTCGTCGGTCCATAGAATTTGCGATAAAAGATTCCTGCTTTGACGAATCATTCCTAACATCCATACACAAAAATTTATTCTGTGATCAAAATCATCTTCATTTAGGGCCTTGTGCAAATCTATATGGTAGGGGTGCAAAAAATAAAAGGTAACGCGCATATAGTAAACTGTGTGTCTATTAAAAGGGATGTGCTAATGCAATTATTTATCTCTGGTCTTCTAATATGTACGGTTATTTTGACGTATCGTGTATATGCAGTATCTTGATAACGTATGTTGGATGTAAATAAATTGAGTTTGCGTAAAAAAAATTTTGTATGTGTATGCAGAATGTAAGTTGGTGTAAACGATACGCCACTGGAATTTAATGAAACATTAGTTATCATATGAAACAGTATTTGAATGTTGTTGAAAGATGTTCGTGTTGAAAGCATTAAATTTGGTTGACGAATAATGTTTTGTGACTATTTTTATTGGGACGGCACTGGTAAGAGACTACTGGTTTTGCTACTGTGTATGAAGGAATTTGGACTAAAGAAATGGTTGTAGACGTATGAGTGAGTAAGATAATGATATATTGATATTGCATTAACGTGCAGAAAGGAATATGAATGCATATTTCGTTTGTAAAAGTTTTGCAATATTGTGCAACAGGGAAAATTTAATGCATGTTCAAGAATAAAGTTGTTAGATTGTGAGGTAGTTGCCTAAATTGTGCGGAAATAGGGTTCGCCCACATGCATAGAATGTTAAGGGATGTTCTGGTAAATGTACAGAGTAAATGTAATTGCAATTAATGTTTTTTTCGGAGAGTATTCAGTGAATTTAAAAGTAAATTCAGGATGGATACGTTCTTCTTACTTTCCGGTGCGGTGGTTCCGTTTTTGACGTCGCGCGGCAAGGAAACACGTTTGTGGTAGAATTTTTTTGTTATAGCGAAGATTTTGGTAATATGGCGGGTAAAAGGTATATAAGAGAGCCCATTTGAAGTGTGAGTAGTGGTGATACGATATGCTTAGCAATCGGGAGGTAATGGGTTCGATTCCCGTTACCGTCTACCCTGTATGTGGTTTTTCAGGAGGTTTTCCTCATACACATGTAGCGGCATGGTCAGTGCGTATATACACGCTATGTGCGGCTACTTAGGCGAATGCTGGGGTAGTATTTACTCCCTCATAACCCTAACTCCGTTCCTTTCGATTCTATCCTGACCACACCCATCCTTAATCCCACCATGTATATATACGTAATGTATGTATGTATGTTAGGAATCCATTATTATGGCTGAAGAAGCTTGGAAAGCCGAAGTTCAGATAGTTCGAGCAGAGCTTAAGTGGGGGTCACGAGCGTTGTTTTTGGAGGTACCATTAGAATAGTTAGAATTAATTTTGTTTATAAAATTGTTTCAGTATATATATATATATATATATATATATATATATATATATATATATATATATTATATATATATATATATATATATATATATATATATATATATATATATATATATATATATATAGACCTATAGACATTCATGAATAAATAGTTTTATTGTGACTTGAAAACAATAATAGCGATTTTCTTCAAGAAATTTAAAAAGTGCGAAAGCAGATTTGAAAATAACACAGCAAATACTTTGTTGATAGTGTTCAGTAGTAGAGCATGCGACGATAATAATGTAAATAATGCCTAAAGTAACCCTTCATGTAATCTAACTAAAAGTTTGTAAAATTTAGTTGACATTGGAGATCAACATTGACTTTGAAGGAAGTACATGTAATATGTGTACAATCGTTAGCAATCTAAATCAATTGTATAAAGCAAATAAGAGTGTTAATATATTAGGTGGAAGTAAACATTCTTCACTGTGTCAAACGGTTGCATTGAAGGGCAAACATTAAAACATAATGTGATCTTATGTTAAAGCAAGAGCAGATTTCAGATACGCGAGTGTACGACAGATACTGCTGCGCTCGCGAGCGTTCCAGCCGAATACATTAACGGATACGGCCGTCTACTGTATTTTGTGCAAAGTATATTTGCCAATTTAAAAGGATTACTGAAACCAGACCATATGGACTTCACTATATTTCGGATAAAAGATTAATTAACGTAATTTGTACTAGTTGTAGGTTTTGTTCAATAGATATAAGCACGATTATCTTTTGGGTTTATTTTTGCTTGTTGCGTTAATCATTGTGTAACAACCCATTTTGAGTTGTATTAAAATATACCGTAATTTAGGTTCTTCATTCATTCAGTTGTAAATATAAGAAAAATTTATTTATTAATGATTTGTAGCTATGAGGTAGGCAACTTAATTTGCATTTTGGTGTAACTTAAGTGCATTTATTCTTAAAGGTTTATACTCCCACTTTAAATTATTCTGCTCATATCTTTTGCGCACCGCTATATCATCATCTAATTTCAAAGCATCCATTTTTTTCACTTCCTGATGAATTTTGTGTTGCTAGGAAGCTTTTTTTTGGTTTCCACATAAATTTTGTGAAAGTGCCATTGATTTGATGATAAGATATTTTAACGCATTGTACTAAAAATTAAAACATTTGCTCTTTTCAGGCACTTTTCTTTTTTACTTTGATTTACACTTATTCCAATTACTTTTCTACTTTAATTACATTTTAAGTACGCATTTAATTTTACTATTGCGTACGCTTTCATTTTATGATTGCAATTTTTATTTGAAAATTTCAAGAAAATGCATTAAACGGATTATTCAATTTCATGAAGATAAATTTACAAGAATGAAAATTCCATTTATGGGTGTGGTTTACCACGTAAAGTGATATTTCGAGATATTGCGCAATATTGATGCCAAGATGACATCACCTTGGTTTATATTTAGTAACAGGTATTTATATCAATAATTTAGTAATTTAAGGTTATTGAAATTAGTTTTTAAGATATATTTTATATAATTCTAACTTTAAATATTTAATAAACATAGTTGTATATTTTTTATTATTTTACATTTTGATAAAATTTTTAGTGTAGACCTCGGTTTAGTTATTCCGAGCATAATTAAAAAATAACTTGGCGTCCGAGATCCTTTTTATTAGTGTTACATTGCAATTTTTTTATATTGATGTTCAGTGGGAGTAATCTAGCATAAATTGTGGTAATTAAGCAAATCAAAAGATTGCACCACCCTACGTTAATCTACCGATGGAATCAAATGCATTATTTTTGGTGAATGGTTTGTATCTCGAGTTAGTTTAAAGATTTGTTTTTAGAGAACATTTATACACTTTTTATACCCTCACCATTTTTTATTATAATTGTTCATTGTGGCTAAAAGGGATAATTGAACTTTGTCTGTGTCTACTGTGTTTAGTATTAAGAATTTGGGGGAATTTTTAGTCTATAAGCATTTAATTTCGTGGTGTTTTCTTTAAGCCACGTATTTGTACATATTTACAATTAAAAACTTGTCAATATATATCCTGTGTTTAATTTACGTTTGTTGTTTATTTGTGTAAGCTGACATAAAATTTGTAGCATTAACCTATCAATTTACCTAACAGATTACATTTATTGATAATTAAAGTTAATCTTTGTTTATTTTGAGTTTATGATCGCTTTGAAATTACGTAATGAGCCAGATCGATAACAAAATTTTAGTTTACTACTTTGAATTATTTTGCAGTTAATCAGATGCAGAACACTACAGACAGAACAGTTTTATTAAGCATAAATTGCAGATTTGAAGTATTAAAATTTAAAGCTGTTGATGAATGTCTAAATACAATTTTTAAAGAGAAAGTATTAATAAAATATAAAGGTAATAGTCATGATGACAGCACTGACCGTTCTATTTTTAAATTATTCAGCTACTAATGAATGTTTTGTTGAGATAACAATTACTAAGTCGACTTTTTTTTAGTTTTGATTCTTTTCTAAACTGGGTATTTTTTATTTAATTCAGAGTTTTATAACAGTTAGAAATATAAATTAAAGTATACGAGAGATACTTAAAAATCATTCAAATTAACGTTTTATGATTTCGAATTTTCATGTGAACGAGGTGTGTTCAATAAGTTTAGAATGACCCTTGTATTTCAAAATTTTCTTAAGCTTTTGGATCAATTTCTTTTGAAGTGTGATTGAATTTGAGTGGTGAATGATTTTACTGAGTAGGCTGCAATCCTGTCTTCCACAGTCAGATAGGATTAATTTAACATCCCGCCTAAGACTATTTTAGCAAAATTGTGGGTTGTAAGGTGTTTGAAACTACTTTTCAATCATTTTACTCCTTATATCGACCCCGCCCATTTCGCAAAGTAGTTGGCTTGGCAACCCGCTTACTTTGGTAAGCCTGTACGACGCCCAGTGCGGTTTGGACAAATATGTTTCGAGCTATTCCCAAATCTAAAGATAATGCCCTAGCTGCAATGTGTCTATTAAATTCAATGTAAGCTAAGACATTAATATTTTCTTCCCTCCTTCCAATACGACAAAAACTACCTGTATAGCGTAGTCGTTGTACCAATCGTGGTCTTCTTCCATAATGATCGCGATCTGGATACCAAGCCGCATACTGCCTTTCAGCTATTGCTGCATTTTGAAAGCACCCAAAATAGACCGCAATCATATCAACGACTTCATCACTTGTGAAAGTCATCTTAAAAAATATTCACACATCAAATTAACAAGCATTAAACTACGTCTAAGAAAACTTTGACGTTTCTATACAATATTATTTAAAAGTTTTTTTTCCGAGGCCTACTACTAAACATTGATTAGATATTCCAAGACAAAGCACTAGATAGCAGTATCTATTAATTGAACTAGTGGTTAATTGAGTGCGTTTTATTTAAAAAAACATGTAAAATATAATATCTTCTACGTACTCTGTAAAATTAATAAAATTAGTTAAGGAAAGTAAAAGTTTAAGGTAAGGGATTAATAAGCGGAAATCGGACCAGCAGTTTTATACACCCGAACAAGATTAACTACATATAAACCAAGTACTTAATTTAAGTAGAAAATTGTACTGATAGTATATGTTCCATGTAAGCTATGTTTCATATACTAAATTTAATTTTTAATCAGGAATTTGGTAAATATGGAATCGAAAAACAATACAATTCCACAACTTCCCAATTGAAAAGTTGTGTGAATTGTTTTTTGAAACATCTGTGCCTTAAAATTAATTAATTACTTAAGTATATGTGCGTTACGTATTGTGTAAATTCAGATACATTTTTGCTCGTAACAAAGATTTCGATAATTTCATTTTGTATTCTAGACAATTAAAGGTTTCAAAATGTTAATTAATGTGTATGGTTTAAGGTGCAAATTAGCAACGCCAATAATAATTAAACATTTTGGAAGGCGGAGTCGGTTGGACGGTAATCTATTCAACAAAACCCAGTCATTAAGCTCAAATGCTACCGTAATAAATCAACTGTATTTTCCAATTTATCCGTGCTAACGTCATGTAGTACTAGTAAAAAAATAAGGAAGGTGTCGACTAACTGCAAAGGAGACGTGCAGATTAGAGATAAGGCGCAAAATGGCTTAAATTTGGCTTTAAACACCTTACACCTACTCTAAAACAAGTCGTAAAATTCGGGTATTGGTGACATGATGATTTAAACTTATCTAGAAATTTATCTTAAGCTGATAATTTGATTTTTCGAGATTGTGGCCGCAAGATATTCGCTTACTTGGTACATAAAGCTGTAAACTTCCTGTATAAATCTTGTAATAATACACTTTGAATGTAACCAATTGTTTTAAGTACTTTTTGAAAACACAAGTCAAGAATGTCAATTCGAACTGAGCTATTTGTTTCGCCCTCACTTAAATAAGAACTAATATTTATTAATACGAACAGAAATCCAATTCCAATTTGGAAAATAATAGTTAAATCGATTAATTTTTACATTGTCTTGTGATAATATTATCCTAAACGGAATATACTTAAATTCGAACTCACTGTACCCTATCCTAAAATAAAATAGACGTAGCGATCTGTGCATACTTCGGAAATTATATTCTTGGTAATGCTGTTAGAAATTTGATCATTGATATACAGAAACGTTTGCAAGTATGGTTCACCTTGGTTCAAGTCGAAACCTTTATTTTTACAAAAAATACTATTACGGTGATAATCTGTCCGTGAAATTAAGCTCCGTATTGCATGTTGGATTCAATCAACGAAATAAGGGCAATTAAATTGTGTAATTGGTCTGTCTGAATGAATTCTAGTTCTCAAGCCAATAACCACAAACCCCCAAAAGCAAAAATAAATTTATTTTGCTGAACCTTGTGATCCATCGTGTAACTATACACATAAAAAACAAACCAAAAAAATCTGGAAAACTCTTTAGTTGACTTGTTGGTTTAATTATGCCTCCATAAATCTGTTGACGAATTTTATTATTCAAATAAAAGGTTGAGTTGAATAATTAATTCTATTAAAAAGGGTTTTCTGTATTGATATAGATAATATAATATAATAATAATATAATATAATATGTATGGGCTTCCGCAATGAAACGAACCACAAAAAAATCACTTAATTAGATTTTTCCCTACTAAGTTTTATTTCAGTCTTAATTTACTGACACAAAATAGGCAGTAATTAAAAGAACAATACTGACAATGACTATGTTTAATCAAACGTTCGTTACACAGTAATATACGAATTGGTCGTACCCGATAGCCTCATACACCTTTAAACAGTGTTTCTAGATTAACAGAGTTAAGCACACACATTAACAAGCTTAACTCCTTAACGTATAACACCAAGCTGTAGCACGGTAAGCGTTAACTTAAATGTTCCACGTCCTTTAACACTTGTATCAAATAGACAACTTGTTCATTGTATAACTTCTTAAACGTTCTTCACAGAATTTAATACATTAATACCAAATTTGTAATTATCTATAAATTAAATTTATATGCCGTTAACAAACACACATGTATTTATTTCAGCATTAACCATATTTTTCTTATTACATTTCATAAATTTATCGATTATAATTTCATTTAGTATTATCATTTGTGGATCATTCTTGTCAAGGGGCACATCAGCGCTATGTAGAAATGGCCTAGAATGTTCCGCCGTATTTTAACGTGTTCGAGTTTTGAACTATTTATCGTTTTGGGATTTGTTGGTCATTTGGATAACTTATCTTAGGCAAATAACACCGTTCGCTTGGACGTAACGTATAAGTATGTTTGAATATAATTAGAGTTAAGGGCCATTAATTTAGGCGATTTTTTACTCGATTGAGACCTTATGTTTTTTATGTTTAGCTGCTAGCTGTAGGTTTGCCGATTTTGGCGTTATATTGTTTTTATTTTGGGTTGAATGAGTTTTTTTGATTGTTTGTTTTGTATAAAAGATATCAAGACCAGAAAGCGGGCGTTTGGCTGGGAAGGACCGTTGGCGCGCGATTTGCTTTGGTACACGCCTCCTTGATTCTAATCTCTTCTCGGACAGATCCCTCCGGCGTTGGGTGGCTGCACGCCATTTTAGGTTCGAAGCTCAATAGTTTTGGATTGTGAAGTGTGTAGGTGGTACGTCACAGCCATGTTTGTGTTTTGAGAGTGTCCCAGTGATATGAGAGTAATAGATCTACTTCCCACAACCTATCTTTAGTTGTCATAGCTTTGTAAGTCATGCTAGTTAGAGTGTTACTGTTTTAGGATCGCGTTAATCGTTTGTCTTGAGCTTTTCCGGGAGGATACATATCTTTGTTGAGAGGTATACTCATTCAACGTCTGTATAAGATAAACGAGAGAACATTTAGACTGTTGAACATTTTTGAAACTATGTAAATAAGTGTTAGGACAGAAAAACTTTTTGTAGTTGTTTATAACTCAGAAGGTTTTGTGATAAGCCTCAGGAAATAATCAAAATGCAATAAATAATAGTATTTAAATCTAATAGCTAGTGTATCAGATTAAAGTAGAACGTTGATTTATTTAAAGGGTTTCTTCAAAAAACAAATTACTGTAGTTATAAAAGAACATTTACAAACTTAGGGTAACAACCAACACAGCTAACATGGAAAAAGAACGAACCACTTTACTAAAATTTGTTGAAATAATTACTCAATGCATGTAGTGAACTGAATTTTTGTTTATTATTAAAGAAGATTGGTTACAGAAATAAACGCACATAAGCTTTTGAAATTTAATTTTTAAGCGTGATGTGGTATATTTGATTTGGGACATTAGATATTTGTTGACAAGATGTCCCCTCTGAATTCATGTACATTACCTATTTTTTAACATTCCCACCTAAATGGAATGTTGTTATCGGTCAAAAAATTCGAAATTGCGCTGAGAGCGGAAATACCCATCTTGAGCGCAAAAAAGTTCTTTTTAATGTCTGTGTGGATGTATGCACACGTGTATGCATAGGTGTCCGTAATGAATCTTTAGAACGAAATATCTCAAAAACCTTGAAGCGCGATTGCATTTGAAATTCATATGCGCATGAGATAGGTAAATGTGATTTTCTTTCGGTCGCGATAACTTAAAAATTGATGTGACTGTATTTTAACGTAACATAAGTGTTTAGCACCTAAACATCTAAAGTCCAATGATTTTTGTGGTAGTAGATGTACAGTATAAAGAACAAGAGAGATACACGTGATTTTCTTTCGGATGGAATAACTCAAAAATCTAATAGCAATTGTATTCAAATTTGGCGCAGATGTTTATGGCCTAAATGTGAAGATACCAGTCATATTCGGTGATAGTGGATTTGGCGAATATTATAAAGTGACTACACAGCTAATGGTTACAATTTATCTACAACCCTATTCACTTTTTTTTTAACGAATTCAATATTTTATACGTGTTGACCAAAGAAGTTGATGGTTAAAGATTTAAATAACATTTCAGTTACACTATTTGGTGTACTTTATTCAAGATCTACATTTCTACAAACTCTTGCCGATATAGGATCGATTGTATCATTTTATCTGGTTACTGTTTCTAAAAGCTACCTTAAATAAGTAGCTGTGTCTTGAACATTTAGTATGTGCCTTAAGCTTACTAGTATCTACTTTCTTTACCATAATGACTTAAAATTTCTGTATTTACGGCATTAACTAATGAGCAATATGGATTAAATGATATACAAAATTATTCCAGTACTGTAGCTAATTTCTACTTCACACGTGATTTTCTTTCATAACGTGGACGTTTCTATATTATACGAAAATTATTTGTCTCTCGTATCCACCTTAGTATTTCAAAAGTTTACTCGTTCTTAGTTCCGCTAGTTTAACGTATTAAAGCTCTCTGTAGTTATTTAGCATTTATTAAATGAAAACTAATTTCAATTAATGTCTATAGCGCCATCTCTGATATGTACATGGTTCTGGTGATTGGTATACTTAACTTTGAAAAGGGATCTGTTACTTTGCTATTTCTTAATAAACACACTGTTTAAATAACGGTTTATTCTGTTAACAATACATAAAATGCTATTATGGTAATAATTATTACTAGGAATATTTTTTTAGTTGTAAAATTGTTTCTTGGTGCGTTGGCTTTCTTTTCAAAACCGCCATTACTGTGGAATGGTTGAGATTTCGGGAAAATTTTTCCTGTTTCTATTTCGTAGATGTTAAGCATGATTTTTTTTGGAAAATTTTCACAATATACCATCGCTTTGTTGTATAGAAGTGATATAATCGCTATTAAAGGCGGATGTAATAGAAGTATTCCACTCCATCCACATCGTCTCGGTTTCAAACACAAACGAATTTCAGATTATTTCTTCAAAGAAATAGATGTCAGCAATTGGTTAAGACATTTACACTAACGCTTACATTCGACCTTAGAGCACTTAAGTTCCCATATAACTTTACCGTTACGATTACATCAAAGTTCATGTTTACATTTGGTTTTGTCTTTATTGATGTAACAAGACCCGTTCTGTATCTCTTGGCTTATTATTTGGATTGTACTACTGATA
The DNA here is from genome assembly GCA_036346205.1 of Vesta saturnalis. NCBI lineage: Eukaryota > Metazoa > Arthropoda > Insecta > Coleoptera > Lampyridae > Vesta > Vesta saturnalis. Next base: position 136,427 of record JARFJB010000079.1, on the reverse strand, counting down.
CACCGCGGTCTGCTGTGTCTAACGTACTTGGGATTGCGTGATCGTTGAGGTTACACCTGTGTTGAAGATGGTGAAATCCTGCCTACTTTGAATAACGCATAAATCTTCATAGACGCAGGTCAGCTCTTTCCTTTTACCGCATGTATAAATTGCCTTCAGCAGATTACGATCGCCTACAACGCGATTAAGTACATTTACCTTATTTCTGTATTTGACAAATATTTTACCCATGAATAAAACTCGTCCTTAAATTGCCTTCAGCAGGTTACTATTGCCTATAACGAAATTAAATACATTTATATTAATTCTGTCAACGAGTATTTTTTAAACATGTTACCTGTAGTGTAAGATCGATGTCAGCTTGATACCCGACTTCAGCTAGTTTTAATACAATTTCTCTCATGTAAAACTGCTATATGTTAATTAAACCATTCTTCAATATTTTACATACACTTAACAATTAACGTTATGAATAATTTTTGCTAAAATTGGTTTTATGTGCCATACCAGTAGGAAGTCCATTTTGGGGATAATTAATTTTTTACTACTAGTTATATGATCGTGCGCAGTAGTTGGGCTACAACTTTTATGTTTATACCAGATGTAACTTTTTGTGTAGCGTCAAGTTAGGCGCGAGATTTCGTGCTAGTTTAATGCTATTCGGTAACTCAAATATATAATATACACTCTTCTTTACAGATAAGGTTGTTCGGACAAATTTCTTTTTCTAATTTAAATTGCTTTATTACCAATATTCTTTTTTTATTCGAGATAAGTAGACTGAACAAGCTTTTCCAATTGTATTTAGATAATTTAATCAAAAAGGGGTTTGTATTCAGTTTTGTTAACCGAAAGGCAAGCTGAATTACTTAATTAATTTTTCTTTCTTGTAAATAACTGATTTAATAGGTTTATTAAATTGTCTTATCGCCTCCTTAGTTGGGAACATACGGAAAAAAATAAAGTTACGTTTATTGAGGGAATTGTCACTTTCCTATTACTCCCTGTTTCCAAGCTTGACAGGCTCTCTCTCTCTTCCAAGGAATAAGAAGCTATTTTCTTTTCCTACTTTCTTTAAAGCTTGTGGCGCCTATTGCGGTTATTTTCTCACTAACCAGATTCTAATTTAACTACTTTATCGATACTTTCAAAACACCCATGCAATCCGAGTACTCTGGGGTCTTCAGACCGTTTGATTGAGTTTTAGCCGGGCTCACTCATTTCTCACGTATTGTGCCGTGTGGTGGTTAGATACGTGGTAGACTCCATGGTTGGTAGGTTTACCTCGATTTACAAAACTGAAAAATTCAACTTTTTAAAAATGTCCCTACAGGGAGAAACTTTAGATGCGATAGGTTCTTTAAAGGTAGATGACGCCACCTATGATTTAACGTGGGATTTGTTGAAGGAGCGCTATGAGGACCCTACTGCAATAATTGACAATTATATGAAAGGGTTATTCGAGGTTCCAAATCTACTTAAAGAATTTTTTCAAGGCTGGAGACATCTATATGATCTTTTTAACAATATCATTTAGGGGTGTCCGTACAATCGAACCTTTCATGGGCGACCACTTTTTGTTAACCAGAAAAACAACTGCCCGTAAATTATACAGATCTAAACAGCTTCTTCTACTGTATAAGGGTCAAATTTGACCTCATCTGGAGTACTATTCCCACCTCTGGGTCAGTGCTCCCCATTTACGCCCTTAACATGGTAAACCGCATCCAAAAAAGACCTATAAGGCTTACAAATAACCGGTCTCTGACTTATGACCAATAGTCTCTAGAGCATAGAAGAATATTTTCGGTTATTCCTTTGTTCTATCGCTATTACATGGCAAATGTGCGTCCGAAATACACTCCTTAATACCTTCGCAGGCCATTTTCGCTAGAAACTGTCCATTTTACCCCGTAATTGTGTACCATTCCATCTTGTCACACTAAATGGGCGCAATCTACACTTTTCCACACGACGACAAAATTGTGGAATGCTCTACCCGGCTCCTGTTTTGCTCCAAACATTGCCTAAGCAAATTTAAGATAACCATTCATAAAAATTTCTCAGCGCCCAATTGTATCTTTGAACCCTCCCAGTGTTCCTGAGTCCTTTAGACAAATCTTAGCCTGTTCAGCAATTCTATAAGTAAAAAAAAAGTGTTGTTTTGAAGGAATATTTCCGATAATTTAAATCTTGCTAAAACCCACATCCTTCTTTGGTGAGTTTAGTCGGCAACCCGCTTATTTTAATAAGCTTAGCGACACCTATGTGGACTGTCTTTGTAACAGTTTAATTCATTTAGTGAAAATTTGATGCAAAGCAGGAGAAATGGAACTGGAAATGGAGAAAATTTACATTTTAACGAACAATTCTGGGAGAAAGCCCAGTTAAAAAATTATTTACATTTAGAAAAATGCATTTTTTATAATGCGGTCCAGCAGGAAGATTTATTTAATTATTTAAAAAGTTACCCATTAATTCCGTTTATTAATTATTTGATTAAGTTTACATCTTTACTTATTGCCGTAATATTTTTCTCAGTTTTGTTTTGTTCCTCCCAGTTTAATACTGTTTAGAACTTCCTTCTCAAATTTTCTGTGCATCTCTGGTATTTATCAATATCATAGTTTCCTTTGCTTTTCTAAAATTTCAGTTTTCCTTAAGAATGTTCAATTCATAAGAAGCATTTTTTGTTGCTTATACGCACCACCTTCCCCTCGAGGGTTGTATTTATTCAGGTGAGTTATGTATTTTCCATTATGCAGTGTTATATGGCACTTTTATTCTCATGCATGCATTTACTGACTTTTTATTAGTTTCACCTTTCATTTTTTACTGTTGACATAAATTTAACTGATCTTCATATTTTAATTTTGAGAATGAACCTAAAATTAATCATAAGGGAACCGTAAGGTTTAATTAGAAGGCTCGTGCTTGGCGACTGTCAAAAAACAACAACACGGAAATGTTTACTTACATTTCTTTCTAATATTGATTTTTACAAACTCACTTTTGGTTATGTGTATTTTGGTTCAATTAAAGAAAACTGAAATATATCTGTTTCTACATAATACAAACCGAAATCGTCAACGATGAACGTAAATAATGAGGAAGGCTCACGCATAAAGTCAATGTCCTGATACATCCCCCACAATAAATGCTCCTCATTAGCATAAGTTTTACAAAAATTAGTAAAAATTTGACCTAAATATGAACACGCAGAAAATACGAAAAAGTTGCGTAAGGTCAAAAATGTAGAAACGGGTCGTTATGCTCGTTTGTTTGTGTCTTAAAGTTGAGATCTGATAAAAAGGTGAGTTTGCAATCGATAGTAGAAGTTTTCCATTGAGTGCGTGACTACCTTGTTTGATCGTCCAGATAAAGCTACGCGAGTGTGGTTTCGGTGTTCTCCGAAAAAAATTTAAAACGAAAATTTAATTTCTTTCCGGAATCAAAAATGTGTGTTGAAAGATTGACATTAAAAGATAATCTTTTTTCATGATGGTCCATAAATTTAAGGATGTACGAATGAATTATTCTACGCAATCGGGAAGTCGCCCTTATCTCAAGTGACAACCATTTTTCACTCTGAACCACTTTTTACTGAGTAACGATTTATGAATAGAAAAGTGTGATTTATAATGGCAACACCTTGCCCACTAAAGAGCATGCAAAATAAGCTACCCGTTCTAATAAGCTCAACGTGTATAACGAAAATTAAATCTTCGCAATTACACACTGATCTGTATCTCTCACACTTCACGTGTACGTTTAGGTCAATAGAATCGCATTTGCATTTGCAGGTTTACGCGTGTGCACCGAAACATTTATAAATTTTGTAATAGGTTCAAACGTTAACCTCTATTCGTATAACGTGTGTCGAAAACGGAAATTAATGGAAGGAAAATCTGAAAGGTTACGCTTACATATCCGAAATATCATTTATCTCGACTCAACTCAACTTCCTGATTCAACTCTATTTAATACTACGATGTATGAAATAATAATAAATGATAACAATTTATTAAAGAAAAACCATTTAATAACTTATATGACAGTAATACGTTCGAACCTAATATTAACGTGTATGTTTCAAATTATAACGCTGTCAATCAAATACAGTTTACAGTTAAAAGCTGTTAGTTCGGTAGCCACAGCTTCGGTAATAATGACGACAGCGACTGTAAACAAGAAAAACATCCTAAACTATTATTTTTAATAAAAAACATTTATCGGTCGAATTAAGATTTGGACATCTTAAAGTCTACTAATTATACACCTTAATTGACAATGAAACTCTGTTACCGAATCCCAAACTTATTTTGCTAACAATTAAATCATAGTGAAATTAATCGTTTTTGGTAAAGTTGAAATTCCCGTATTCGGTTTTAGATTCAGACTAGAATTTTTGTTTGAGGTTCAACAGTCGGTAAAAAACACGTGAAAATAATACGTATTTAATATTTTGTTGCAATTATTGATTTATCATCCAAAATATGACATACCGTTTTATAATTGCTGTTGTCTTGAAAAACTCCAGTTAGTTATGGAATTATGGATTGTAACGGTGAGTTACAAACGTATCTTTGTCTGCAAGTTTTGAATTCCTTACAATATTACTTAAAAAATTAAAATTTGCGTTTTAGTCTAATTATATGGGTGTAACGAGCCATTCTTGTCTACCGTTATCTTGTAAACTTTAACTGGGGTCGTAAAAAAATTCACCCGCTTATGATTAAATACTTCTAGCCCAGAGCTATAATTAGGTTTGGAAAATAATGGATAACTAGAAGACTCTATACCACTTGCTCATCGGTAGGTTAATAGGTCCAGGTTCAATAACATTTGATTTGCATATTAATAAAAGATAGAATTGCTTAGATATTTTCGCTGTACAAAAAAGGTGTTGCTTCAAACCTGGAAATAAATAATGTAATCTCGGACGCCAATTTGTTTTTAAGGAACAACTAAACCCTAAAAATAGAAAAGTCACAAAAAACTCTTGACAATAACAAGTAAAAAATAATGGCAACAATGAGTTTTATTACGATGATTAATTTGATTATAATGGCTGATCTCCTACAAACTAATGTTAGCGATTCTGAATTAATTGCCTTAAACTATAATGTGAATTAATTAACAATATGAAATACCTGGAGTAATTTCTTTTACATTTTGGGTGTCACTGAAACTTCAGCAGATAAGAAGATGCTGTCGACTCATCACTTTAAATTTTATTGCGCAATTTTAATGGAAGTTGAAGTAAACATCAGATTGATATTCTGGTAATTCCAAATATGTAGAAATTTCTTTATAAACCTCCAAACTGAATTGATTTTGTATGGTTCAAAGTAAAATTTGATAATTGAAATCCCACTTCATTAGCAAAGCTATTGCATCATCTTGCAAAGTTAACGTTAAAATAAAATTAAACCCAAAGTAAAATAAGTGGTAAGAGTATAACTAAAGTTGAGTTGCCTGAAATGTAACTCTCAAATTTCCGTATGATAAATTTTAAAACTCAGCATATAAATGTGGCACTCTAAATAAAAAATTAAACAAAGCGAAAATGGCTTCTACTTAAACACATAGTTCAAGCAATGCATAAAGGACGCTCAAAGTAACCCTGCGCAATGACTGAAAATGAGTCAAAGCGGGGAAAAGGATGTGCAGAGGTATTGAAATAATTTACTAAAAGACATTTTTTACGCCATTAAGGTATGCAACTAACGCTACACGAAATGCATTTAGGTTGCTAATAAGAACGTAAATTTTAAACATACATAAAAATGTTTGTTACATTCTCAATTTAAGTTTCAAAATTTATATTATTGTTAAATATATTTACATTACGTTGGTATCTTTTTTCTCTCAATAATTAAATTTTGGAATGTATTTCGATATTTTCTCTTTAGTCTAGATAATTTCGAATCCCTGTGTATATTTTAGACATCATTTTTTGTTGTTCTATGCACAATGTGAATTGAACACGCTCACGCATTTCCGTTTCTTCTGCCGAACCATTCGTTATTTAAGTTTTACTCCCTTGTATAAGGTATGTTTTCTATATATAATATTTAATAAGGAATAAAGAAAGGGTACGAGGGTATGCCTCTACATTAAGGAAACCGCTTATGTTAAGAAAAAGCTGAAATCTTAATGAATCTCCTATTTGCAAAAGCGTGGTCGGTACGTCATAAAGTTTAATAAAATGGATAATTTTATCTTCAGATTTGGTTTGCATGCAGTTAGTACGCCTGCTGTTAGTAGTCTGGTTTACATTTCGTTTATTGGAAATGAAGCAACATCTGCTTAAGTGGTTTAAGCCTACATTTCGTTTCTTTGTACGTTAGTGAGGATAATTGGAAATTACCGTCTCATACTATATGCTTATTTTATGAATGGGAAATGGCCTCAAACTGTAGTTCGTTTTAAGACGAAGTTAATATGTTTATTTTGAGTACATGCAAGTAATACGTATACTTTTATTGCAATATACGTTTAAGGAAATAACAGACCAGTATACTGTTATTTTGATACGGTTTTAGACAACAGCTGATTTCTGGTCCTAAGATAACATTTGAGTTCATAGCCTATCCTACTGTAATATTTGTTGACATAGGTCAGTATACATTTTATTCTTGAATACAGTGTTGGTCATATTACATTTTGAATTTTAAGTAAATATACGTTATAAGCTTGTATAGTTGTGTTCAATTTCGTAATTTTAAAATCGTAAAGTTTTAGGAGAAATATCGTTTGAGTTATTCTATGCTGGAATTATTCAGACATTTTGGTTTACTTAAATATACATATAAATCCAGTTGTTTAGTATTATTCAGATTACCTATGCTACTAATGTACAACTTTCTCAATTTTTGTTGTATTTTAATTATTAAACCTATAAATTGAGTGGCGCCCAACAAGAAATGCATTACTGATTACATCTATGGATATATCTCTGCTTCCGTCACGACCTATTGGAAAGGAGTTCTCAATTACAGCAAGTTTCGTAAGCAACTTATATTATATTATACATAATATATAAATCAATCACACTTAATTTTTTATTTGTTATAAGTTGGCACCCAATGTGGGGCTCTGATGTAGCTAGAGTGGGTATTTGCATTACATTTACAGTGTATTTATATTAAATTTCTCTTTCGTGCATTGTACGTTTACATTTACAGAATATATTTATATTTTTGTGTACTGTATGTTTTAATTTACAGGATTTATATTCATGTAATTTGTGTGTTTATGTTATTGTATTTTTCGAAATCTTACGTACCTATAATTCAAAACGAATTCACAATGAATTTAAGGAAGTATGAAGTGGTTTCAGAATTACTTTCTCGTGTTCAACTCAGGATCAATGCAGACGTCAGTTAGGTGGTATTTTAGTAACAGAAAAGCATTAACCTTGTGAAAAATCTATTGTTCCTTCAGATTTAAATTTAGAAATTACAGAAATTCAAAAGACTTTTGATGAAATTTTTACAGCCTTAAGTAATAATGGTTTACCTGCTACAGGTAACGATTGTTTAAGATTTAAATCGCGTTTAATACACTTAAAAGAGACAAATGGATTATTGCCCATTTAATGATGATACGAAATCGAGTAAAGAGAAGTTCATTTCAGATTTATGTTTAATCAATGGTATTTTGTTAGAACGTACAGATGTAGACGAATGTAGGATGCTTCAGTTGTTACCGTTAATGGTACTTCCTCAGTTTCGTTTAGTCCAAAACAAGTTCCAGTATATAAACAGGGAATTATATTTTCGTGAAAGTGTTATGTCATTTTTAGAAAACGTTGAAGATTTATGGGAGTCTCGTCATGTCAGTTATAGCTTTACACTGATACTAAACATACAGTTACTACTTGGTCATAATTAGTTCATTTACTTAAAAGAGATTTTTTACCTTTTGATTATGAGCATGATATTTTGTTAGAAATCCAGCAACGTAATCAAGGTGTAGAAGAGAATGTTATAACGTGCATTATTGCAGTTCACGCACTTTTTAAAAGATTTTCTAACCCTAAATCTGAAACAGAATTGTTTCACAAATTCAAAGAAACTCAAACCCATATTTTACATCCCACGTTGGTATAAAAAAAATTTTCGTCCATTAATGGATTAAATAAAGTATATAGAGCAGTTCAAGATTTAAAATTTCGTACAACCATGTATGTCACCTCCTATAAAATGGGTTGGTCTTTTAGAACCTGACTTAGCTTGTTTATCTTTGAGTCAACCATCTACCTTTAATCCAGTTAGTGAAGTTCAAGTTATTTCGTCCAGTATATGTTGGAATCGTGAATGTTCTGAGCCCGTCAAACTTTTTGTTTACAGTGGGGTAGAAAAGGTAGTTACAGTAATTCTTGTGTTAGTTGTAATTAAAAAAACTTGTGTTCCTTCCATTTCTCGTCCAGCTTCAAACCCTACAGGTGCGGTACCGAAAACCAATCTACGAACTATTAGAACCAATCGAAAACTTACCGATTTAGACAAACAACCCCCAACCAACAACGAATAATTTCCTCGGTGAACACCTTATTTAAACCCAAACAAGAATATCTTACATTCTAGAAATAAATTTCAATTTTCACTCCCTGTTGATGAGTGGAATAATTGCCTTTTAATTGTTAATTCTTTCATGTCTTGATGTAGAGCTACAGTTTCTCCAGTATGTGACTCCCTTCCGTTTGATAGTAGACTTTATCTTACTGTTAAAATTTTTGGTTATTCGTTATCTTGTCTTACTGACAGTGGTACAGCAGCGACAGTTATAGGTAGCACAGGTTTGCAGTTTCTTGAGAACAACGGAATACAGTATAATATTAATCCTTGTGGTGTAGCAGTAAGTACAGCTGATGATACTATGCGGGAATGTCTTGGTCAAATTTTATTACCGTTTACATTGCATAGTTCTACGCGATGGATACATTGTTTAGTGGTGCCTTCTATAACTCAAAGCATCATTTTATGAATGGACTTTAGTTCTGTTTGGAATTAAGTTAGATTTACGTTCGAAAGCTTATAGTACGTCTCTTCCAACCAATGCTTCTTCGCATGGCAGTGTTGAAAACATTTGTGTATCTTCCGTTAAGATGATTGAATCTTATGAATCCCTTACCTCTCAACCAAAACTTACCTTAGAGAAGACTATCTTAAAGTTTGACGAATTAGTTTCAGATAAACTAGGTCGTACTACATTAATTGAACATCGTGTAGATACCGGTGATGCCTTACTTATAAAACAGCGACAATATATATTATCTCCCGCAATACAAAAAATCTTACATCACGAAGTGAATAAAATGTTACAGTTAGGTGTGATTAAAGGCTCGAATAGCCCTTGGTCATCACCTATGCTTTTAGTTAAGAAAAAGAACGGTGACTATAGAGCCTGTTATGATGCTAGAAAACTAAATAGTTTGATATAAAAAGATTCGTATCCCTTAACTCGTACCGATTCTATATTAAACTCACTCGGTTCGGCTAATTTCATATCTTCCATTGATTTATCTAAAGCATTTTGGCAAATTAGTTTAGAAAAGGAGTCGTGTGCAAAAAATGCATTCACTATTCCAGGTAAAGGTCTTTTTGAGTATGTTGTGATGCCGATGGGTGTTACCAATAGTCCTCAGACATTACAAAGATGTACGGAAAGTATATTCAGTCTCTCTTTTTTAGGCGAGCAAGTGTTCGTATATTTTGATGATATTATAGTTGCCTCTCCAGATTTTCAGTCACATATCGATACATTAAATAAAATTGCCCAACGATTAAAGGATTCCGGATTCACTATTAATCGTGAGAAATGCCAATTTTGTCGACCTTCTCTTTCAGTTTTAGGTTTTGCTGTTGATCAACATGGCCTTCGTACTGATCCACAAGTTTCAGCGACTGTTAACTTCCCTACTCCTAGGAATACTACCGAAATAAAGCGTGTTTGAGGTCTTATAAGTTATTAACGTAGATTTATTAAGGATTATGCCCAACTTTCATCTCCCATAACTTCTCTTTTGAAAGGAAAAGCTAAAGGTCAAACTATTAAATGGACTATTGAAGCCGAATCCTCCTTTCAGGAAATTAAAAAGCGAATTACTTCCGCTCCCGTTCTTGTGTTTCCCGATTTCAATTAGAATTTTTACATTCAGACTGACGCCAGCGATTTTGCAGTCGGTGCAGTATTGTTTTAGGAACATGAGCCAACTGGTCGATTAGCTAGGTAGAGTTTGCGTTTGTCCCAATTTACGTTTGATGTTCAGCATCATTCTGGTAAACAAAATGTTGTTCCAAGTGCATGTCTCGTGCAATATCTTCTCTTGATATGTCAACTTTTAGTCCCGATAAATGGTGTAAAGGTATGATTGAAAAAGTACAGTCCAGTCCAGATCAGTATCCGAATTTTCGCAAGAAAAAAATTTCATTGAAGAACTTGTGCCAGCTGCCAAATTAATATAGAAGAAACTATATAATGGTTTTAAACTAATAATTTAATTATAAATCAAAACAAAACATTTAATGTATTATTTAGATCACAACGTTCATCATTAAATGACAGACATAATAAACAACCACGGTGCTATCAAATCTACCAGAGTAATAACATTTCTTGGAGTTGTCTGTCACGTATATTTCAAAAGTATTATGACCTACAGAATTGAAATATTTGGAAACAGTTGTCACGCTGATATTTTCAAAACACAAAAACGAACAATTCGTGCAGTATACTCTTTACGATATTTCGACTCTTGTAGAAATATATTCATAATTAAAAAAATCTTTATCTTAAATATATATATTTATAAATCATCTCAATTAATTTTTAAACAATATCCAACTTTATTACGTAGTAACAATATTCAGAATTACATTACTCGATTTAATTACCAGCTCCGTTTACCTAAAGCAGATCTTACTTTAATTCAAAACGGTCCTATGTACATGGCCATAAAAATATTTAATAAGTTACCCTCGTATATAAAAATACAAATTCTATACATTTTTTTAAAACACAACTTTAAACCTGACTTCACCAGAATAGTTTTTATTCCTTGCAGGACTTTTTCATTTAGTGGAATTGAGCTTACTCCTCGTGACGTCAGAAGCACATATCAAACAGATGATCGGGTGCAAACGTTTTGTATGCGTTTAAATAACTAACAAAACCCCATTTTTTAGATAAAATTTGATTACAAATAAAGGACGTGGATTTACTAAGAAAAATTTAAGTTCAGTCTGAGTAACGTATTTGAAGATATTTGGTTGCAAGTTAACCTCAATTACCATTATTAAATTTCCAATAAAGATGAGGTCATTAGTGTTACAATTTGTATACATGTATAATGTACTTATAGTTTTTGTCTATGTACAGTTTAATAAAAAAAGTAATTCATGAATAATCAGTAGAGGTAGGTACATAGCACTTGTGTGATAATTTATAGATTTGTACTTTTTTGTTTAAAATTAATTATTGAATAAAACTTTAGCAGTTTCTTGATAAGAAACGACGTACAATATTTATAATTGTGGTCGAAGCCGCATACAAAAACGAAAATTCACCACACAATTGTTTAATTCACAGACTTAGCTTTATTCAACAGAACACACTTTCAAAAACGATATTTTTATTAAATAAACATGAATTTTCCTCAATACTTCATAAAGCACTAATAAAGGCTGACCCACAACAGCTGGTTGGGAGGAATTTGTGACGTCAGCTGATGACGTACTTGGAAAAGCCTAATTTCATCCGTTGCTCAATAGGTATAGACTGCTGCGGATAAGCCTTTCCCGACAGCTTTCTTTTTTGCATGATATAAAATAGTACCTTAGAAATCTACCTTTATTTCATGTTGTACAAAATAAGGGAAATAAATTACTTACTTTCTTACTAATTACTACTTGAATAGTTTCCGAAATTTTTAGAGGTTATAAGTGTTTAGCAAATAGAATTTGTTTTCAATTAATACAAAAATTGACGCACATATCAAAGGTTACAGAGCGCTTTCAAACGAATGTATTAAATTAATTAACATTTTAAAGCCACTGCATTGGTGATTAGTCATGCGTATTCGTTGTATTTTCTGCAATCGAAACAAAGTTAATTTCGCATAATGTCTATTAATTTGTATCCACAGGAATAATCAATTAGAAAGGAGGTTAAATATTTTTGGTACAAATTTAATAATTATATTTCACAACATTATTAGGTCATAAGGACATTCAGTAACATTGATGTTCGCTTTGATAAACTTTTCCAAATTTAATTCTTATTTTAAAGATAGGTGCTGTAAAGTGGGGTGGCTGTGGTATCGGGAGGCAACTTTGATCACAACTTCATATTTTTGTTCCGGAAAGCGTAATTTAACAACTTGGGATTTACGACACCGCGGCGCCTATTATTCAAACTATTAGAATTGGCGCATTTCGTTAATATCAACACAAAAAGGTATGAATACGACATACATATTTTATATTACATCTGTTATAAAAAGCGCTCTATGTAGCAATCCTACTAGTTTTCATCTCAAACACAAAAATGCCTAATTTACATATTGTGTCGTAGGGTGTTATCGATCAACATCGTGAGGCAAGATTGATTGGGTAATCATAGCCGCTCCATTGATGAAAATGTACTGCTTTAGATGGTACGAGATTATAAATATATCCGAGGAGCAACTGGAGGAAGCTCTACAGAATGTGACAGAATGAAGCTTGACCATGAGGGCCGCATCTGAACAATACAAAGTATCTTTCGGTGCACTTAATAACAAATTCGATGGACGCAACATTAAAGTTGTTGAAAGGCAAACGACATTCTCCGAAATGAAAAGTTTGCACTCTTGAAAAGCCGTCGCAAAATGCGCCGATTGGGTTTTTCACTTTCTACGGTGGAACCAAGAAATGCAAAAGCCTGTTTGAATCAGGTTGGTACAAAAATCCAACATTTTAAAAACAATAAACAATTTACCGGGAATGGATTGAGCTAGGAATCTATTGAAGCGCCACAAAGATGCGGTCGCACAACGTATATCAGCGAACATAAAGAAATCACAGACAAGTGTTAGCAGCGACACCATCAACCAGTATTTTAATAACTGAAGCGACACCCTGAAGGATATACCTCCCATAAATGTATCTAACTACGATGAGACTAATGTCAATGATAAACTAGAAAAATGAAAGGGTATTTACGAGGGGGTTCCCAAAAATAACAGGAATTATTTTTTAAAAGCTATATATTTTAAATTTTTTTACAAAGCAACTTTATCCCCCTCAACATACTCTACATTACAACTAATACATTTCTCCCACCGGTGCTTCCACTGTTCGAAGTGTTTTTTGTAGTCATCCTTAGAAATGGCTGACAGCTCCGCCCTCGTTTTTTTTCTTGACCTCTTCAATGTTGTCAAATCGGTGTCCTTTCATGCCCCTTTTTGCACTTGGAAATAAGAAAAAGTTGCAGGGAACCAGGTCAGGCGAGTAAGGTGCGTGGGGCAGCGGAACCATGTCATTTTTAGCCAAAAACTGCCTAACAGAAATGGCTGTGTGTGTAGGTACATTATCTGGGTGGAATAACCAGTCTCCTGTCTGCCACAAATTGGGTCTTGTTTGACGAACACAGTTGCGCAATCTTCTTAAAACTTCCAAATAAAAGGTTTGATTGACGATCTGATCTAGGTGAACAAACTGAATGAACTACTTGGCATCAAAACATTTTCGTCGATTCGGGCAGTTGATGGGCTTCCAGCACGAAGTTTCTCATCAATCGAAATGTCGGCATGTTTAAATCGAGCAAACCACTCGTACACTTGAGTTTTTCCCATTGCTGTTTTCAACATTAAAACAGTTTTAGTAGCATTTTTACCCAGTAGAAAAAAAAATTTCAGAGCTGCACGTTGTTCACTGAAACTTTCCATCATAAAAACAAAACAAGAACAAAACAGCGCTAGCAAAAATAATCACAGAATGAACAGAACACAGGCAACACAGGGGACACTGAACAGGTAATGAGTTGCGCTATATACGCCTAGCGGTAGCCATGCGTACTACACAAGCTCCGCCCACGGCAATGCTATTTCGGTTAGTATTGGGTACCCCCTCGTATAAGCGTGGCGTAAAAACCCTGAAGAGCAAACATCTCTACAATAATCGGCGAGAAAATGGGCCCCGAGGATATCCGTGTCGTAATATAATAAATTATGCTGTCGTTCTGGATGCAGGTTCAATCGCACGTCACATGGTTGGATTGATATAATCATGTTTCAGGACTGGTTTGAGTACAGCTTCCTACCCAATGTTAACAAGATGGAGGGCGAAAAAATTCTCATAGGTGACAACCTAGCGTCACATATTAATGAGGCCGTTACCCGCCAGTGTGATCTAAATGACATGCCTCATTCGACACACATTTGACAGCCACTTGACGTGAAATTTTAAAAACGGCATGGAGAGCAATTCTAACCACTTACAAGATGAAACACAGGTTATCAAGCAGGGCTACCAAAGGATGTGTTCTCGACACTCCTTAGGGAAATAATACAAAAAAATCCGGCGACATACAAATTTCAACCATCAAACGAAATCTAAGAAATGGCAGCTACAGGCTGTTCTCTGAATGCGCAAATGGTGCTTCAGAAAGTTTCCAGCAACGGTGGCCCATCACAAGCAGTACATGAACGAAAAACGATAAGGAAACGATTCAGAACGAGCACCGCGTAGGTAAAAGACACGACTGGCCTAACCTGGAAAAAGTGTGGCATTGTTGGATTTCAGCAGTTGAGAAGAAAACGCTGATGAAGGTTTGACGGCGCCTTCAGATGCTTGTTCCAAAAGAAACTATCACAATTTGTTTCGCCTTGTAAAGTACGATATATTAACGGGGCCTATCAAAGATATTGTGGCTATTCTGCTACAACCGTCAGTTGTAAGTGCTATAACTGCTGATCTGCAATATTAGTTTCCAAACAGAGTAGATGTTTTCGAGTTCTACTGTTCTTTTTTTGTAATAAACATTTTAAAGTTGTCTGTTTTATTGCACTAACGTACCCGATCAAAGTAAGCCTATGACATGAAACTTGGCACCAAACAAAAATGGCCGATTTGCAGATAATTATTTTAGGTACCAGATGGGTAGCACATTTTAAAACAGCCAATCAAGGTAGCCCTACTTGAAGTATAACTTTGATTCTTTATTCCAGTAATTTTAAAATAAAAATTATAGTTCTATACATTTGGATGTGTGTTGGGCAGCTCGCTGCATTTTTTACATCTAATCGAGCCGTTCCTGTACAAATAAAAAATAAATTTTGCAATTGATCAAAGTCGCCCCACTATACGGTACCAGTATGAGGCTTCAAAACTATTAATAAGACATCACTACCATATTTTGCGTATTCTAAATTTATTCTTGAGAATTGTTGAGCCATTTCTGTTTCAATTAAAAACTATTAGACGGATTTACGCAAATCATATCGCACCTATTAAATTTGATGTGAATGTTAATAATGTAATTTTGCATTTGATTTGCCATGTTAAGCAGTTTTGCTAGTATTGTTATGTCCTTCAATCATGGGGAAAGACCATGGCCTCTATATGTACTTACGAAAATAAGTATTGACAACCGTGGTGCCAGTGCCTTTTTTATTATCGTCTCTTAACATCGTATCCTACAGTTTGATACGACAAGGATTTATATTGTACTTTAGGTTTCGTATGAAGTTAATGTTAAACTATGAAACAACTGGAATTCTATAGTCGACTCAATTGTAACGCCATGTCGAATCATATTGTATCCCATTGCACTATACCGTTGCATATGGTACCGTATGGTATCGTATCCAATCATATCGACACGCATCTTACTATATCGTAACGTATTATTCGTGCTGTACTGTATCGGAACGTATCGTATAGTACCGTATCGTATTACATCGTATAGTGTTGTATCGTATCGTATTGTAGCGAATCGTATCGTATTGTAGCGCATCGTATTGTATCGTATTGTATCGTATTGTATCGTATTGTATCGTATCGTATCGTATCGTATCGTATCGTATCGTATCGTATCGTATCGTATCGTATCGCATCGCATCGCATCGCATCGCATCGCATCGCATCGCATCGCATCGCATCGCATCGCATCGCATCGCATCGCATCGCATCGCATCGCATCGCATCGCATCGTATCGCATCGTATCGCATCGTATCGTATCGTATCGTATCGTATCGTATCGTATCGTATCGTATCGTATCGTATTGTATCGTACCGTATCGTACCGTATCGTACCGTATCGTACCGTACCGTACCGTATCGTATCGTATCGTATCGTATCGTATCGTATCGTATCGTATCGTATCGTATCGTATCGTATCGAATCGTATCGAATCGTATCGTATCGTATCGTATCGTATCGTATCGTATTTAATCGTGTTGTATCGTATTGTATCGTATTGTATCGTATTGAATCGTATTGTACCGTATTGTATCGTACTGTATCGTATTGTATCGTATTGTATCGTATTGTATCGTATTGTATCGTATTGTATCGTATTGTATCGTATTGTATCGTATTGTATCGTATTGTATCGTATTGTATCGTATTGTATCGTATTGTATCGTATTGTATCGTATTGTATCATGTATATCGTATTGTATCGTATTGTATCATGTGTATCGTATTTATCGTATTGTATCATTGTATCGTATTGTATCGTATTGTATCATATTATCGTATTATATCGTATGTATCTATTGTATCGTATTGTATCGTATTGTATCTATTATATCGTATTGTATCGTATATCGTATTGTATCATATTTATCATGTATCTATTGTATCGTATTATATCGTATTATCGTATTGTATCGTATATATTGTATCGTATGTATCTATTGTATCATATGTATTGTATCATATGTATCTATTTATCGTATTGTATCATATGTATCGTATTATATCATTATATCTATTGTATCGATTGTATCATGTTATATACGTATTGTATCATTGTATACATGTATCTATTATATCATTTATATCATTTTATCTATATTCGATTGTATCATTTATCATTATATCTATTATCATATTGTATCATTTATCTATTATCGTATTAGTATCATGTACATATCATATCATATATATCAGTTTATATATCATTATCGTTTCATGTATCATATATCATATTATATCATTGTATCGTATTATCATGTGTATCTATATTGTATATCATGTATGTATCGATTGTATCATTATCATATATATCATATTCGTATATATCATGTATCTATGTATCATATTATAATATCATATTATGTATTTCATATCATTATTATATCATTTATCATATTATCGTATTTATCGTATTATATCATGTATATCGTATTTATGATCATAGTTATATCATATTATTATCATATTATATCATATTTATCATGTATATCGTATATGTATCGTATTATCATATTATGTATACATCATGTATCAATTATATGTATTATCATATTGTATCTATGTTCATGTATCATGTATTGTATCTATTATATCATGTTATCATGATATCGTATTGTTATCTATTATATCATATTATATCAGTATCTATTCATAATATATTATATCATATGTATCATATTTATCATATACGTATATCATATTATATCATTATATCATATTTATCATATTATATCATGTTTATCGTATTGTATCATATTGTTATCGTATTGTATCATTGATTATCATGTGTATCATGTTATATCGTATTATCATGTATTATCATTTATCTATTATATCATATTATATCATGTATATCATGTATCGTATATCATATTTATTCATTTATCATATTATCTGTATCATTTATATATCGTATATGTATCGTATATTATATCGTATATATCGTATTATCATCATTGTATCATATTATATCTATTGTATCATTTGTATCGTATTGTATCATATGTATCTATTATATCATATTAGTATCATGTATTCTATTATCATGATTATTATCATGTATATATCGTATTGTATCTATTATCATATTGTATCATATTGTATCATGTATTATTATCATGTTATATGTATCATATTATATCGTATTGTATCGTATTGTATCATGTATATCATTGTATCTATTTATCGTATTATCATGTTATCATATCATGTGTATCATTTATCGTATGTATATCGAATATCGTGTTTATCATGTTATTACGTATATATCTATTATCGTATTGTATCATATTATATCATTATATCATGTATCTATTGTATCGAATTAATCATATATCTATATGTGATATTGATCGTATATCATCGTATATGATTAAATCGTATTGTATCATATTATCGTCATGTTATCGTATTTATCATTATATCAATTTCATATGTTCAGTATGTATTATATCTATTGTATCATGTTATATCGTATTTATCATGTATATAGTATCTATTATCATTTATATCGATATTTATCGTTGATCGTATTATATCGTATGTATATCGTTGATCAATTATACATGTTATCGTATTTATCATGTATCGTATTATCATGTCATTGTATCGTATTATCATGTTATGATCATATTATATCTATGTATCATTATATCTGTATCAATTTGTCATCATGTCGTATGCATATCATCATTATTGTCATTATCATTGTATCATGTATATCATTAGTATCATATCGATTATATCGTATGTATATCTATTAGTATTCGTATCTATTATCGTATGTATCATCTTATTCATACTGTTATATCGTACTTGTATCATATTGTATCTATCATGTATATCTATGTATCATATTGTATCATATATATCGATGTATCATATTATCTATTAGTATCATATTGTATCATGATTTATCGTATTGTTCATATATCATATTTATCAGATATTATTATCATTTAGATATCGTATTATCATGTTATATCAGTATTATCTATTGTATATTATATCATGTTTATCATATTTATCGTATTATCAATCAATTATCGTATTTATACATATGTATTATATCATGTATCGTATTGTATCAGTATAACACTGTATCATATATAGTATCATTGTATCTGTATTATCTATTTATCAGTTTATATCGATATTGTATCATGATACTTATATCGATATTGTATCGTATTTATCATATATCGATATTATCAGTATTGTATCATTGTATCGATATTTATCATTTATATCATATTATATCTATTATATCATTATATCATATTTATCATCTATTATTTTAGTATCATTGTATCATATTGTATCATATTATATCTATTTATCATGTTATATCATGTTATATTAGTATTGTATTTATCATATTATCATGTATATGTATCATATTATATATATTATTATCATGTTATCGTATTATATCATTATATCATATTATCATTGTATCATTTATATCATTGTATCTATTATATATTTATCATTTGTATCGTATTATATCTATATATCATTATTCGTATATCGTATGTATCATGTATCTGTATCATATTATCATCGTATTGTATCATGTATATGTATATATACGTATTTCATGTATCTATTTATCTATTTATCTATTGTATCGTATTGTATCATGATTGTGTATCATATTATATCGTATTGTATCATATTATATGATATTGTATCATTATCTTGTATACGATTTATCATATTGTATTATCGTATATCATATTAATCGTATTGTATCATTGTATTATATCATGTATCGTATTATCTATTATATCATGTATCATGATTATAATCGTATTATCATATATGTATCGTATCTGTATCATAGTTATCATGTATCATGTATCATTGTATGTATCGTATCTATGATCTATTTATCGTATTCATGTATCGATGTATCTCATATTTATCGTATTGTATCTATTATATCATATTGTATCATATTATCTTGTATCTATCTATTATATCATTGTATCATTGTATCATTGTATCGTATTATATCTATGATTATCTATGTATATCGTATTATTAATGTATGTATGTTATCGTATTGTATCATGTATCATGATCATGTATACGTATTGATCATGTATCATACGATTGTATCTAATTATTATATCATTTTATCATATTGTATCGTATATCGTATTGTATCGTATTTATCATGTTATATCGTAGTTATATCGATATGTATTATGTATCAGTATATATATCAGTTATTGTACATTATACATATTGTATCATATTTATCATGTATCATGTAATCTATTATCAGTGTATCGTATTATATCATTTATCATATTGTATTCGTTATTTGTATCATGTTATATCGTATTGTATCGTATTATCATATTTATCTATTATATCATATTTGTATCATGTATACGTATTTATCATATTTATCGTATTGTATCTATTATCATATATTAATCGATTATCATGTTATATCATATTTATCTATTATATCATATTATCATATTTGTATTCATTGTATAATCGTTTGTATCATATTTATCATTTATATCATGTATATATTATCATATTGTATCGTATTGTATCGTATTTATCGTATTTATCATTTATCGTATTATATCATGTATCTATTATCTATTTATCATTATCGTATATGTATCATTTATATCATATTATATCATTTATCGTATTGTATCATATTTATCGTATTTATCATATTTATCATGTATCATTTATATCATATTTGTTATTCGTATTGTATCATTTATCGTATTATATCGTATTATATCATTATATCATGTATCGTATTTATCATATTATATCGTATTTATCATTTTATCGTATTGTATCATATTATATCATATTATACATGATGTATATCATTGTATCATTTATATATTATATCATATGTATACGTATTTATGAGTATATCAATTGATATCTATTATATCTATTATCTATTTATACATATTATATCATATCTATATTCATGTACTTTTATCATGTATCATTGTATCAGTGTATTTTATATCATATTATATCGATCATTTATCTGTATCGTTATTTGTATCGTATTTATCATTATATTATTCGTATTTATCATATTATCATATTATCATGTGTATCGTATGTATCGTATTTATCATTTGTATCTATCTATATCGATATTATATTATGTATTCGGTATGATGTATCTATATTGTATCTATGTATCGATATTGTATCTATATTATATACATTTATATCGTATTTATCATGTATATCATATATATCTATTGTATCATATTTATCATGTTATATGTATGTATCATTTATCATATTGTATCTTGATATCTATATTATGTATCATTGTATCATTGTATCATTAATCATTGTATCATTTTACATTATATTCATATTTATCATATTATCGTATTATATCATATGTATCGTATATCGTATTGTATCATGTATCATTATCATATGTTGATATCATATGTATCATGTATATATGTGTATCGTATTGTATCATGTATCTCTATCGTATGTATTCGTATTGTCATGTATCATATTGTATCGTATACTAGTATCATCTCGTATCGATATCGTATTATATTATTGTATCGTATTGTATCGTATTGTATCTGTATCGTATTGTATCGTATTGTATCGTATGTATGTATATCTACTTATTATCGTATTGTATCATATTGTATCGTGATATCGTATATATATGATCATGTATCGTATGTATCGTATTGTATCGTATGCTCTATCTATGTACTGATTAAGTATACGTATTGTATCGTATTATATCTATTGTATCGTATGTATGTATATCGTATAAGTGTTGTATCGTATTTATCGATATTGTATCGTATTATCGATATTTATCATTAGTATCGTATGTATCTATTGTATCGTATTATATCGTATTGTATCTATTATCATGTATCGATGTATCATCGTATATCGATGATCGATTAGTATACGTACTAGTATCAGTATTGTATCTATTATATCGTCATTGTATTATTGTATCGTATGATATCGTATAGTTGTATCGTATGTATCTTTCAATGTATCGTATGTACATTAGTATGATTATAGTATCGTATTGTATCATTGTATCGTATTGTATCATGATATTGTATCGTATTGTATCGTATTGTATCGTATTGTATCGTATTGTATCATGTTTATCGTATTGTATCTATATCGTATTGTATCGTATTTACGTATTGTATCGTATTGATATGTATTATCTTATCGTATTGTATCGTATTATCATGTATTCGTATTGTATCATTGTTATATCTATTGTATCGTATTGTATCATATTTATCATTGTATCATTGTATGTATTGTATCATTGTATCATTGTATCGTATTGTATCGTATTTATCGTATTTATCATGTATCGTATTGTATCATTGTATCTTTATTATCGTATTGTATCATTGTATCATGTTGTATCTATTTATTTATCGTATTATCGTATTATTTATCGTATTGTATCGTATTATTGTATCGTATTGTATCGTATTTATCATATCATTTATCATATTTATCGTATTATATCATATTATCATGTTATTATTGTATCGTATTGTATCATTTATCGTATTATATCATATTGTATCATATTGTATCGTATTATATCATATGTATTCATATTGTATCGTATTGTATCGTATTGTATCATATTGTATCAGTATTGTATATCATATTATATCGTATTGATATCATATTATATCGTATTGTATCTATTATATCGTATCATGTATCATATTGTATCATATTGTATCGTATTATATTGTATGTATTATTATCGTATTATATCATATTTATCGTATTGTATCGTATTGTATCATATATCGTATTATCATATTGTATCGTATTGTATCATATTATCAGTATTATTGTATCGTATTGTATCGTATTATGTATCGTATTGTATCGTATTGTATCTTATCGTATTGTATCGATTGTATCGATATTGTATCGTATTGTATCGTATTGTATCGTATTTATCGTATATCGTATTGTATCGTATTGTATCGTATTGTATCGTATTGTATCGTATTGTATCGTATTGTATCGTATTGTATCGTATTGTATCGTATTGTATCGTATTGTATCGTATTGTATCGTATTGTATCGTATTGTATCGTATTGTATCGTATTGTATCGTATTGTATCGTATTGTATCGTATTTATCGTATTGTATCGTATTGTATCTATTGTATCGTATTGTATATCGTATTGTATCGTATTTATCGTATTGTATCGTATTGTATCGTATTGTATCGTATTGTATCGTATTGTATCGTATTGTATGTATTTATCGTATTGTATCGTATTGTATCATTGTATCGTATTGTATCGTATTGTATCGTATTTTATCGTATTGTATCGTATTGTATCGTATTGTATCGTATTGTATCGTATTGTATCGTATTATCGTATTGTATCGTATTGTATCGTATTGTATCGTATTGTATCATTGTATCATTGTATCGTATTGTATCGTATTGTATCGTATTGTATCATTGTATCATGTATCATTGTATCGTATTGTATCTATTGTATCGTATTTATCTTGTATCGTATTGTATCGTATTGTATCGTATTGTATCATTGTATCTATTTATCGTATTGTATTGTATTCGTATTGTATCGTATTGTATCGTATTGTATCTATTGTATCATTGTATCTATGTATCATGTATATCATTGTATCGTATTGTATCGATTGTATCTGTATCGTATTGTATCATTGTATCGTATTGTATCGTATTGTATCATATTATATCGTATTGTATCGTATTGTATCGTATTGTATCGTATTATTATCGTATTGTATCGTATTGTATCGTATATCGTATTGTATTCGTATCGTATTGTATCGTATCGTATCGTATTGTATCGTATTGTATATTGTATATTATTGTACTATATCATATTGTATCGTATCGCATCCTATCGTGTTGTGTCATATCGAAAGGTAATATGTTGTGTCTGGTATTGGATCACATATAATCATCAATCAATTATACCGTATCGTTTCGTATCGTATATCATCGTGTTGCATTGTATATTACGTATCGTATAGTATTGTATCTTTTCGTAACGTACCGTACTGTATGCAGTGCTTTAGATCACATAACAAATAGCTTCCGCGCCAAGACGTTTCCAAGAGAAATTATCTTGAGAAGACATAATCGAGGTTGATACTAAGATATCCAGCGAATCAAAGGACTTTTTACACTTAAACTATAAAAGTGAATTTATCATTTCTTGATTCACGTATTTCGCCGTACCACATTTCGCACATGGTGACTTAAAAATAATTTTACATAATGTTGCATTATCCTGTTAAAATAAACCGAAGGTGCTAAAGCAGCTCTTTCGTGACACTATTTTTAGTAAAATTTTAGTGGTAGTGAACCATTTTCCTGGTAACTTCTTCATTAGCGAAATTGAATTTCACAGACATTTAACCATCATAATATAAAATAAAAACAATAAAACATTACGGTACGTCATTCGGTCAGAATAATCATGAAGATTATAAAACAATTTTCAATTTTGTTCATTCCAAATGTTTGCATTAATTTTTGTTTGTATGAAACGGTGAAAATCTAGGTGAGCAAAATACACGAATTTTTTACCAAAAAAGATGTAAGTATTTATTAAAAAGTGGAAAAAGTTCAAAGTATTATTAAAAAATGTTGCAATTTAGAAAACATGTGGTTGTAATAAATTTTAAAAATAGAAGAGGAATTTATTTCGGCAGACAATACATGCTGAATATGTAATTCTCGATTAGACAAAAATGTATCGTATGCTTAGTTTTATTTTATATTTTACATATTATAAAAACCCTCTCGCACGCTTAAGTCCGACAAGTCCGCCTAAATTTTAACTCCAGAACAAGATTAACAAATTTACCTAACGATTGTGGTACATACTAATATTGACATCTATGTTTGCGTATGATTTTTAAAGGTGAGCAATGCTGATATCGGATCAATTTAAATAACACCCACCATTTGCTGACCAATGAGGGTTTAGCTAACAGATGCACTTAAATGTAAAACATTTAGGTTTCCTCGACCTCAAAAGTGCAATTAAATTTGACCTTGACTTTTAGAAATACCGCACAATATGGAGATTAATATTTTCCCTTACGATATTATCAGCTTATTGATTAATTTTGCCTGACCTTGTTCTTTAAGAAGAACGTCTGGGTACGTTATTAGCTTAATTACATTATCCGTTAGCACTGACTTGTTACGCAAATAAGAACGCGTACCTATATAGAGAGGTTTTCAGATGCAATCTTTTACGCGTAATAAGACCATTTTGTATTTTTACCAAGGAAGCATGTATAACCACATTATACTAATGACACTTTTGAAAACCGACAAGAGCTAACTGCTGTGATTTACTAGGATTAATACAGTTGTGTGTATGGAATGACCTAAATGTCATGTTGATGTGTGCGTCAGTGCATATAATTACATACCAAAGCTACAGTTTACCTTTTTAATGGTATTTTATCTAATATCTATTTCCGCATGATTTTACCATAAGTGCTAATTATTCATATAACGGTTCCATACGCATCCATTTAATGATAAGATAAGAGAATTAGTGTAATGGGTTTTACGTAATTATCTCAATGGCATAGCAAAGTAGAAAATGTGTGTTATTAAAAGTTGCATCGATTTAGGGAAGATTAGAATATGCCGAAGCACTGTCTTGCTAGAAATTTAAGTTATTTGTACAACATCAAAGCAAGTATATTAAAATTTTTAATGAATGCGTCAATCAAAATAAATATAAATAAGAATTTTAATTAAACCTTACCCTTTAAATCAAACTCCTACTGTTCTAAGTTTCCCTTTATATTCTATCACGAATAAGGGTCTTTAAACATTACATATATCAGACTTTAACTTTTCTCATTTTCCGAGAACGCTTTATACATATTTACACAAGAGTTAATACACAACATGAGAAATTAATTATTAAGTATAAATTTCATAATTTTGAAGGTTATGTCTCTTTTATGACTAAATTCTTGGAAATTCATTGCAAGCTCTAGTAATATTACTGTATTATGACTAAAGCCAATCTTGTAAATTTGAGATGAATTGTAAAATTTCTTGCCCTAATTTATTTCCTGTCAGATTTTAGTATAGCTATATTTCCAACGCTGTAATTAAGTGCGTGGACATTAAGGAATTTTTATTAATATTATACAAAATAGGCATTGCGAGGTATCTTATTATTTCCAAAAGAAGCACTAGAAGTGCTATAATTGTGCTATAATTTGTTCAGAAATCTATTAATCAGGTTTTGAGGTGTACCTTCTAAATTACCGAATTCATTATTAACTAACTGCGGTCTTAAATGAACTTTGTGAATGAACGTAGTGCAAGTTGATAAATGAGATTTCTTTATAAAAATTAGATTCTTTCTATAATGAAAATTATAGTGAAGGTCAAATAACGTGAAATTTCAGAATTTTGCAGAAAAACATATAGCCCATTTGTGGGAGTAACATAAAAAGCTTAATTTTTATTTACGCATAACGTTGAATGAATACAACGACCTAAATTAATGTGTCCCTCAATGTTCCCACAGTAAACAATATGAAGCCTCTAGTGCTTTACAGTATATTACTTTCACGCTTTTATGTTTTTGAATCATGAAGTATCTATTTCTAAATTATTACCAAATAAGCCTATAAACTATGAGGAATGGGATGTGTTAACAATCGCTATGTATAATAGCGATATGAATGACACAATAGGGTTTGCTTCCAGCGATGCAACCTGTGCAATTGCAGTCGTATGCCTAACAAATAAAACAAATAGGACTTGTTGAAACTTTACACTCACACTAAGTTTATTGGCCACAATTTCTTTAATCTTTTGTCGATACTGGGTTCCAGAAGCTGTTCCCGTAAGGAGATTGAGTGGGTTTCTAGTGTTAAATGGTGCTTGGAAGCTCTCTCCTGGATTGTTTCCTGGACCGTTGGGACATGTAAATCCGTATGTAGCATCTGATTTGAGATATACCGCGGCGTAGTATTTTTGACTGAGTTCTTTGAATTATTGGTACATTATATTTAGACCCTACTCCGTACATCCAAATAGGTTTTATGACCGTCTTATAGATCAGAATTTTGTTTTCAAGCGATAATTTAGAAGGTCTTCCAAGTAGCTAGTGCAGTTCCTTCACCTTTACGTCTATTTGTTTCTTTTTTTCTTAATGTGTTCCTTCCAACTCAGTTTACTGTCTAAGTGAAAACCTAGATATTTTGCCATTTCCAATTGTGGTATCTGTATATTAATTATAATGACTGTTAGGGATGTCTGTTTCCTGAGGGTAAATGTTCATGACTGAATAGTATGGCAGTGTCTTCCGCAAATGTTGTATGTTGCGTCGTTCGCAAATCCGATGTGTACTAGACGGAGAGTAGAGCACACTGCCTTGTAGAACGCCTGAATTTGTTGGAAGATAATCTGATGTTTCTTCATTTATTTTTACTTGAAATGTTCGATCGCTTAGGTACGATTTTACTAAATTGTAATATGCCAATGGAAGTGTTTGCTTAATTTTGAACAGTAACCCGGAGTGTCAAACCTTGTCAAATGCCTGAGTAATATCTAAAGAGACAGCGGAACAGTATTCTTTATTTTCCAGTGCTTGATTTATAACTTGGGCAATTCGATGAACTTGCTGCACTGTAGAGTGAATCTGGCGAAATCCAAACTAATAAGATGGTACCCATTATTGGACCTATGGTTTTAATAAATTCTACGAGGTATGAGTTTTTCTAACAGCTTTGCAATTACCGGGACCATACTTATAAGTCGATAGGATGCAACATCGGTTGGTTCCTTTTTAGGTTTTCCTACCATTATAATTCGTACAACCGTTAAACTTTTGGCCAATATCCAAGCCTTAATATCGCGTTATAGATGTAGGTTAATAACACTAGAATCTTCCTTGGGAGTTCACGAAGCATTTTACCAGTTATAAGGTCAACACCTGGGATCTTCTTGAGATTTGGTAGTTTTATCTCCGATTGTATTTCTTTTGAAGTAAAGAGTTTGATTTTTCGGTGCGGTTCAAGGGGTATGGATAGATTTCGCTCTATTTCTTGATTTAATTCATTATCAAATGGTTGAAGGACTGAGGACAGGTGTTCAGCAAATAGTCTGACTTTTTCTACATCGGTTCTTGGCCAAGATTCGGTACTGCTTTTTTTTCGGTTGTACTTTTAATTTAGCCTTTCTAGTTTGTTTAATAGGTTTCCAGGTAGAATCATCGGTTCTGGTTAATTGAGATGTGTATTTTCAAACTTTTTATTTCATATTTCTTTGAGTTATATTTTTAATTTATTGCTCATATGGTTATAAGCATTTTTGGCATAAGGTGTACGTTTTCGTTGCCAATTTGCTCTAGAACGTCTTTCTTCTGCAACCATTCTTTTAATTTTGAGTGGTATATCGGTGTTAACTTTTTTTGTAGAATGGTTGATGTCGCTTATTGTGCATCTTGTTGTGCAGCTTACTGGAGTATTATTATTTCTTCTGTAACTTTTTCAATTTCTTCGCACGTCTTGAGCCGAATGTTAGGTTTACGTTTTCGCCTAGAATACTAAAAAAATTGTTGTTAAAGCTGCGGCGAACGGCACCTATCCATTCTTGATAAATGAAATACTGTGACGCTATATTTCAGTCTCAGGTCACGCCAATTGGAGTTTGTTACTGGATATTTTTTTAAATTTTCGATTACCTATAAATTAAACTTTGGGTACGGGGATAGTGAGATGCAATTTGATTATAGCGTGAACATGCTCCATCCTTACAAAAAGTCGTCAATTTCCAGATTCCGCCATAACTTTAGTGACATAGTTAAATATTAATTACGCTTTAATAATTACGGGGCAAATAAATAGATCAGTTAAGAGTGAGATTTTGAATAGTGTTTGTAAGTTATCAAAATATTTTAATACGAAAGGGTTATGTCGTTGACAGACAGAAACACTAATTATTATGTATATTTATTGTGTGCACGAGTTTGCGTTACCATTAAAAAAGTAAAAGATAAATTATATTAAGGTTCTTCCTTTACTTAAAAGTTTGTAAAATTAAAGACTTTAAAATACAAGTAATTAGAATTTAAAAAAAATGTTCGTAAAAGACAAACTAAATTAAAGTTAATACTTGAAGGTGGATGTATAGACTGTTGGGAAATTATAAATATTAATTACTTAATGCCACTAAAACCATTGTGATTGGTTTATACATTGTAAAATTATGTCAAAATTTCCTACTTTTGTTTTCGATTGTGTATGCCACATGGGACGGTAAAATTTTATCACTAATTTTATTAGCAAATCATTTAAAATCTTATTTGTAGTAGTATACCGTAGCAAACAATTTTTGGGAATTAATGAACGCTATAATGAAATTAAGTAAGAGTGAATAATTTTATAAACCTACCTCGTATCAATGAATTAACAACGCAAAACACAAGTAGTACATGGTGGTACTAGGTAGTGGAAAGAATATTGTACACTTGTTGAAATGTTGCGGTTGAGATCAATTGTAGATAAGGTTTCAATATGCAGTGAGAGAAAAATGTGGAGAAGGGACGTTTATTACAGCGTTAATTAAACCAACTAAAGCGGTTATAAAACATTTAACCTTTTGTGACAACTTTTTAAGCAACATTTTGTGTTATCAAGTACAGTTAAGATACGGCTTGTGTATTGCAAGAATGTGTGAACGTGTCCACGCTTTTATTGTTATTTATTTATTTTTTGTGTATTGTACCAGTTATTTAAAACAAAAGATTACTAGAAAATGCTTCTCACGTACGTATGAAATTGTTGTTTGTTAAAAATTGTTGCGTTAGGTGTTTGAACATCGAAATGGTGTAGTTTTCTTGGATTATTTTATCTAATTAGCAAGATATGTTGAAACCATTTAATGTTCAACAACGATTATACTTTGTACTTAGATCTTCAAGATAGATATATGTAGAACAGGGCTAGATAATTTGTGTTTATTTGTAAAAAGGTGTAAATTGTTTAACAATACCATACTCAATTTTTCACTACATGAATTAAACTTTCTTCTTGTTTTTAATGTCGTTGATCTCCAATAATTTTAGTCTTAAAAGAGACGATTTATTATGCTTTGTTTCAATATTAAGGCTCACTGATCTCAAGTCACTGATAGAGTTAAGTGTAAACGTTTGGCCAGCTTGAAATAAGTAGTGTTGGCAACCTTCCTCTCTACATTCATCTGAATGACGTTTGATTATTTTTTAACTGCATTAAGTGAATATTTAAGGAAGTTGGCGTGTTTATAGTCTGTTAGAGAAAGTGTTAGTGTTGTCTTATATAAATTATTTGATGAATATCGTAAAGTTATTAACCCAATCAGTATTTACCATCCATCTACAATCTTATTCGTGTACTTTTTTTAAGCAAGTTAAATATTTATGCAAATTGAAGTACACCATA
This sequence comes from Vesta saturnalis, assembly GCA_036346205.1. Lineage (NCBI taxonomy): Eukaryota > Metazoa > Arthropoda > Insecta > Coleoptera > Lampyridae > Vesta > Vesta saturnalis. The sequence continues at coordinate 105,930 of JARFJB010000079.1, read as the reverse complement.
TTTCACAAAATAAATTGGAGTTTAAAGGTTTGAATAGCAGTTCAGCTAGCGTATTTCGTATACTCCATTTCAGATTTAAATGTTTTTCTGGTCATTAACCTGGGCCAATTTTAAAGTCAGTACGCGTTTATGTAAAATATAGGATGGCGGGGAAACAGTTTAAATGGTTGCTTTACAAAATTAGTTATTCATGCAAACATGAACCAGAGTTGTTAATAATTTTAAACATTCTTGTTTACGTTTATAAATGCTTTTCCATTATTTTGGATTCAAATAAATTTAATGAGCGCATTTAAACATATCTTAGCATACTTTTTAAAATATAAAGTAAATAATACAAATTTTGTGTCCAAAATGGACTTGTGGTCTATCGTTTAGGGTTTCGTAACATCTCGCCCAAGACCTGTTACCGAAAAACTCCTATCTTTGTGATCGTGTAACAACAGGTAATCTATTTTCTGTTGCAGACCATTCGTAGTATTTTTGGTGAAATTAGGGATGTCAAGTCGCTTTTTCCATTTACAGTACACCAATAGTGGAGAACGAAATTAAGGAAAAGCAGTAAACCCCTTTAGTCTACAAATACAGTAAAATTTTGTTTATGCGTTCAAATCGGCTGCTCGCGGTCACGGTTTGGTATAACTGTATTTATTTGTCCATCCAATATCTACAGTAGCAATATGACATCCTAAGCATACATATGTTAGTTAGGAATAGGAGTATACTTCGGTTGATATATGTTTTACCTAGGCCTAAATGCTAAATCTTTCAGCGCAAATCATTAATGAAAAGAAAACAGGAACTTGAGAGATCAATCCAGAGCCGAGTAGAATACTATAGATTGCGTCAGTTTGATACGACAATTTGCTCTATATATATTGATGATGTGAATGACCCAAGGGGTACCCAAAAATGTAATTCAGAAACACAGTAGCCATTGTAATAACGATAGTACAAACAAAGAATTCAAACGATTTTTCTATGCTCAAGATACTGTACGTCAGAAGTTGAGCCTGTTTGCTGCTTATGGAACGCAGTTAACAATATTGTGAGCGTGTAGGGGTATACCATGATAGACGAGGTCGGTTAGTGTAGATAAATTCGCGAAGCGATTGGCGGTTTCTACCAAGCCAACTACTACAGATTTGACAATATATGTCTTAGGGGGAAATGAAGATGTACCAAAGTGTTTGTTCATGACTTTATATAAAGGTCAAAATTTACATGTAACTAATTTATTCCAATTTAGTTGTTCGAACAGCTTTCTAGATTTAGTGGTAGACAGTTTTGCAGACAGACATTTAAAGCAGGAACGTAGTGATCATGACACTTTCATTGGATTTTCAATTACTATATTTCAATTACTTATTTTTCAAACATATTGCATCAACATTAGCCCTATTAAACTATGGTTGGGAACGAGGATTATATATGAGGATGACTTCAAATAACAGCACAATATTCACGCCAAATGCAGGTTGGGGAAAATTCTTAGAGATCACTCCATTTAGCTGACTTACAACATGACAAGATCCTATCAGTGTTGTGAACAACGTAGGAATTCGAGATAGTAAATAACATTTTTATTGGACAATGGTCAGATACACCTAGCGGAGAAAGCTGCAGTTTTATAAATAAATGGGCTTGATGTAAGAAAGAGGTTTAGAAGATGAGGGGAATGGTTAAATTCTTGAGGTGCAGAAATAATTTGTGTGAGATGACATAACATAACAAATGGTTCTAAATTATCACCAGCAGGATTAGTAGTACATGAAAATTGAAGCCGATTAAAGCTTTCAGAATTGACACTTTGCAAGATGGAATCTGGGACAGAAGAAGAAAATTGCTGTCATTTGAAAACCCATACATGTAATTGAAGAATTTTACAAAATTAGGGCATACGGCAAAATCAAATATGGGTATCTGTTTGCTTCGTTGAAATTCGAGACAATATGATAATGGGCGAAATATTCCCACACAATATTTTATTTTTATTGAATTATCTAATAGCTTTTAAAAAACGGTGATGGATTGGGAAAAATCCGTTGTGGCCATAAATATATTATTGTTTCCTTCTTAGTAAATAAAAAACTAAAACGCGAATTTGTCCTTTTATTCTTTTCCTAAGTTTTCGAAGTGGTCGTGTAAACAAACTTATATCGATAAATAGTAACCCTGTTTTGATTTTAATCCGAGAATCGGGCGTGTGTACAACTTTTATCGATAAATAATCGCAAACATCTTGATTTTAAACCGCATACTTGACCTGTTGAGTGTTGGTGATAAAGTGATTAATTAAAGGATTATATTCAAGCGTAAAAAGGTATTTAAACAGATTAAAACACCCCACAAATAATTAAACAATCTGATGTAACTTACAGAAAATCGGGCATTGCTTTTCAAGAGGTTACTATTTAATTATTAATCTATTGAATCGCAAATATGCTTATTAAGATGTTGAAACCTGCTTAAAGGACCGGTTCAGTACTGTACGGTGTCCCCGTCATTGCTGATATGTTTTGGCATTGTTGTTTGTTTACTGACATTTTCGCACGCTTAGAAAACTGTGCGCGGACAAACGTGGCATAATTTTAAATGTACATCGATGTACACATGAATCTGCAAGCTATGAAAAGAAATGGATGTTGCAGGGTGTAGAGTAATTATTCAAACATTCTCAACATTCCATGCAGGTAGGTTATCGGTCACCTTGTTACCGTAACTGCTTTATTTTCACCATACATTTGCAAGGCTTTGCATTAACGATTCTAATGTAGTTGATTCAGCGGGTTTGCTTATAATTGTTTATGCACGAAGTGATTTCTTTATGTATGTAATTTAGCGTAATTATACGAATGTACTTTGGGATTAGGTAAAATGCTGATTTTATTCCCAATAACATTGCGGTGCAATTTATTTGTTTAAAACGGCATGTTCTTATTACTCTTACCTTATTCCTGTCTATTTAATTTTGCTATTTGTTCTATACGTGTAACTTAACCTGCTTTATTAATTTTTGTTTACTTTATTATTAAGCATGATTGACAGGATAAGGGCCACATGTTTGCTGTCACAATGTTAACTCTGATTTATTTATGACACAATTGTGGGTGTACTTTTACTGTTTGCTTTTTTTACTGTGTTTATCTGTAATTACACTGCTTTTGATTTTGCCGTTGCTTGATTTTGTACTTACGTACTCAATTTAACCTGATGTAATGGTATTTCGGTATATTTGCATATTGAACCTTTTGTTTGTTTGTTTTACTGTGATTTATAAATGTACTTGTTGATTAATAAACTGACTTCTTCATGATTCTTTCCCAGTTTTAATGGATTGAATCATCATTGCGCAAAGCTCGTTAATTTTAATTGGCGTAATTTTATTGTTTACCTGTTCGATGATGCAACACTTAATCTCATGCATTCCTGTCTTATTCAATTAATACAGCGCAGCCTACCACTAGACGGCCAATTCTTTTTTATCAGATTTGAGTTTTGCTAGTATTCTAAGGTTTTAATTATTGCGAAAAAATACAATGTGATGCAAGCTAATAATTTAAGTAAGATTTGCTAATGCTTTAGTGTCAGTAACGTATAGCATCCTTTGGAGTAAGTTCAATATTAAAGATTTAATCCATTAATTATTGAAACTAACTTCCAATTATACTGTTAAGGCTAGGATAGCTTGGTATATTACACTGTCTTCAAACGACTACTTTACACTTCTGGTGTACGTCGACGCAATATGTTTCACTAATTAAATACATTTGGGGCGGATAAGGATGCGAGTGGCTGAGATGGCTCTTAGGAAATTTGGTAATATGGTCGATAGAAATAAATCTACTCTAACGAGATGCTGAAATACTTGGACGGAATAACACTAGACATTATTGTCGTAGAGGTCCGGCGCTGCCCGTAAAACTAATAACGATAAAGAGCATATATTAAAACAAGTGCTCATATGGCCACAACAATTTAGAACAAAATTAATTTATTGTAGAGAGGTATTTCTGTTTTTGTTCCTACCGACGACGGCTCATATTGAAAATTAGTCGTAAGTTATAAGGAAGCAAGACTTCAGTGGTGCAAAGAACGAGGTCAGTAGGACGAGGATTAGTATCGGATTGTGTTTGATGACTACTCTTGATTTTGTTTGAGGGTCAGCAATGACGTAGAGTGGTTCGCCGAAGACGCGGGAAAACGCGTATAACGTTAAATGGTGCTTACGATAGGAATTATGGTTTAGATTTCCGCAGCAAATGGAGTAGATACTCTCTAGTGTTTCTGGAAAGAAACATGCGCTCCCAGAGGTGCATTCAGAATACCTCAGAAAGGTTACTACACCTTTCTTTTATTGAAAATGTATGGGATTAATATGTAGAAGGTTGGGTGAATTGCCTGCTCTGCCAATGGATTTGTAGAATCTTTGGAATGAGGTTCACAGCTCCTGCACACAGGAAGATGTCGATAACCACATTCGAACGATGCATCACACGGTAGAGGATTGCATTTACTTAAGAGAAGCTCCAACTCATTACTCAATTTAAAGGTTTTTACATTCGCTACACATGATACGTGTCTCAAAGTGTCGCGGTCGTCACGGCGCACGGGAGTGATCTTAACAAAATTCGGCAGGTAGGCGTCATGGCGAATACAAAAAAAGCAGTGGCGTTTTTATTAGGCGTAAGTCGAACAAGCAGTCGGATTGTGACGAAATTTCACACTTAACGATGACGCATTAAAATGGCGTTGTGGGGGTGGAGACGCCGTCAAGCAGGCATTTCCCAAACTCCTCTACGGATTGTCATGGGACCATGATTTTATCATAGATTGGCGGATAATTTTTGAAATTATAAACTATTTGTTAGTACCGTACATATTAAATGTAGTATAGATTCTCGTACTTGGATCTAATAGCGCATCAATGTTTGGAGAAGCTTTCCTATTGCAACGTTCTCTTTTATTTTTTAGTATTTGCTAAAACAAAAAATAAAGCTTTTGTTGGTGATCGAAGTAAAATGAAGGTTTAAAAGGAAATGTGATTTACATTTTTAGTATCGATATTTAGGGAAATCCTCTTACCAATTTGAGAGGAATAATTCATTAGTTAGGTGAATTTCGTGGGATTGCACCAAAAGAACGCTTAAGAATTATTACATTGTATGGTACATCTTTTGCAGAAGAAGTTAAATTTATTCGTCATTGCGGCGCCGTTTCTGTTGATAAGAGTTTGGTTTTAAACAAAGAATTTCGCTTTAGATACATGGCATCAAAGCCTACAAAATTTCAATTTACCATATATCAATACTTAAATAAGGCTTCGAGAAAAGGTAAGTTCTGTTGACAATGCAATTTCTCCCGACGCTTTTCGAGTTTGACTTCGTGGATGCGCGAAAATTTGAGTACCTTTACTTTAATTGCAGGGTTCTCATCCCCTCACAGCCCATTTGAGGGATCACATAATTGTTCAACCTTTACGAGACCAGTCCATAGGGACTTGTAGTAATCCAGAAAGGCATTTAGTGTTTAAAGTTACCAAGTTCATTCGTCGTTCTCTGGAGAGGTCTTCGCTTTTTGCCATTCAACTTTCGTTTCAAACGCTGTCAATCAGATAACCTGCTGTAAATAAACCAGCTTTTCGTTAAGTTAAAAGTAATAAGTATTAATTAGTACAAAATTAGATACGAATAATAAGCATTAAGCAGAACTAGGTCACAGTAAAGTAAAGTTAACTATTAGCGTCAGTGTACATACCATTTGAAATTTAGTTAATCAAAATGTGAATCGAAAGAGAGAGTTATTGGTTGAATTGTACAGTGAGTTGCCAGCATCCTGTCAACATCAACCATAGAGCCTTCTCCTGCAGGTCCATTCCGGATGACTGTAAAAAAAAGGGCATCCTCTACCTAAGGTAACATTTCAGTGTTTTTTTACTAAAAGATTTATGGTGTGTAATTTGTATTGTTTTGTTCTGCGTTTGTAGAAACGGTTAAATACGACTTTTCTTTAAAGACTAACTTTTCGTTGTTTCTTTTTTGTTGTGCAAATTTTAATGCAGGCGTATCGATCCGGATTATAACCCAAATTTATTTGAACGTTCTTTTTAATTTTTGTTTGAACTGACCAATTTACATCGAAAATTCCGTGCGTTTTAAGCCCACCATATATTAGTAAACGGAAAGTAACCATTTATTACTGTGGACATTTGAATTAATTTTATAGTATATATTAATAGTGGTCATCGTGAGCTAGCTGGTTTCACCACTAACAGATAACCTAGGTGATAGGATTGTAATGTTTGTACTGGCAATTCGATGGTTCTGTTTTTTTTATTTATTTATTTACATTATATATATATATATATATATATATATATATATATATATATATATATATATATATATATATATATATATATATATACATACATACAGGGTGTATTTTAAAATCACCGACAAACGAAAACTGGAGATTCTATGATTCAAAATAAAACAAAATTATCATAAACGCTTTTCCGAAAATGCTTTCTAACCGAGACACAGGTCGATTAAAAAATAATTTTTTAAGATTTCTTTAAGATTCCTCAAAAACTACAAAAGATATTACACTGAGATTTGGTACACCTAAATGTCTAATTAAGTACAATTAATCAGGTGAGTTTGAGTCAACTGACTCCATCCAGTGGCGTAGAATATGTTAAGTTAGTCACTTTAAGTAAAAAAAACGAACGTCCCTACTTTTTTTGAAGAAATATTTTTCTGTTAAATTCAATATTTAATTCTGCAAATAAAATCATACTTAGTATTTTTTCGATTCGACACCCGTTTTTAAAATATTTTGCATTAACATAAACGACTACATTATTCAGTAATAATCAAATTAAGTAAATCAGAGATTGCTTTGCATTTGACAGTTACGTATCTTATGTTTGCTAAAATAGTTGCATTTACGCGTGTTTTGTAATTCATTGTTTGTGTTTAATTACTGTGAAAAAATGAATTATTCCAAACGAGAACTGGTCGATATGCATTTATGTTATGGTAATACTAATTGCAATGCACGTGCAGCTGCTCGACTTTAGGAACAAAGATTTCCAAATAGAAGACATCCACATCATACTACGTTTAGAACCGTTCATCGTAACTTGTTACGAGTATGGAAGTTTAAAATGAAAGAAAAATTCCGGACGAAATTATCGTGTACCAGTTGAAATTGAGGAACAAATTTTAGATAGAGTTTATGAAAATTCATCAATAAGCACGGGTGAGTTAGGTTTAGAATTTGGTGTGCCGCATAGCAAGTCTGGAAAAGTTTTACGAGAACAAAATTTACATCCCTTTCACCTACAAAAAGTGCATACATTATTGCCTGCTGACCATCCTCGTCTAATGAATTTTTGCGAATGGTTTTTAAATAAAAATGCTGAAGATGTACAATTTGTTAGAAACTTATTTACCACTGATTAGTATATTTTTTCCCGAAATGGAATAATAAACTTGCATAATTTCCACAAATGGTTACATGAAAATCAGCATCCAACTGTAGTTACAGCTCTCCAACATAGATTTAGCTAAAATATTTGGATAGGTATACTAGACGATCACCTAATCGAACCTATCCGTTTTCCTTAAAGGCTTACTCGCGAATTCTATTTAAATTTTTTGAGAGAAGAGTTGCCAGAATTGTTTGACGACGTACCCTTACATGTTAGAATGAACATGTATTTCATGTATGAAGGTGCACCACCACATTCTACACGAAACGTCAAAGAATTTTTAAATGCATGGTTCCCTGGACGCTGGATTGGACGAGGAAGTGACGTACCGTGGCCGGCACGATCGCCGGATTTAAACCCATTGAATTTTTTTGTGTGGAGGTATCTGAAAACTCGTGTCTATTCTGTTCAAATTGATAATCGAAAGCAACGTTGGAATCGCATACAGATGGCATGCGATGAGATTAGGGCTATGCCACAAATTCTTCAGCGTGTTCGGTTTAATTTGCTTGCATTCAAAAGGAAGGAGGATATTTTGAACAATATGTATAAAAATAATTATTATTTTGTTTTTGATTCCTTCAATATCTCTTTAATAATGTATACTTAATAGTTAACTGCGTTATTTTTTTGTAAAATAAAACAAATTTTGATTTTTATTGAATAATGTGGTGTTTATGTTAATGCAAAATATTTCAAAAACGGGGTGCTGAATCGAAAAAATACTAAGTATGATTTTATTTGCAGAATTAAATGTTGAATCTATCAAAAAAATATTTCTTCAAAAAAACCAGGGGCGTGCGTTTTTTTTTTACTTAACCTGATTAACTTAAAATATTCTACGCGACTGGATGGAGTCAGTTGACTCAAACTTAACTGATTAATGGTATTTAATTAGGCATTTAGGTGTACCAAATCTCAGTGTAATATCTTTTGTAGTTTTTGAGGAATCTTAAAAAAACCTTAAAAAAAGTACTTTTTAATCAACCTGTATATCGGTTAGGAAGCATTTTCGGAAAAGCGTTTATGATCATTTTTGCCTCATTTTGAGTAACAGAATCTCCAGTTTTCGTTTGTCGGTGATTTTAAAATACACCCTATATATATATATATATATATATATATATATATATATATATATATATATATTTAGATTATGGAACTTGTATTTTCTTTTAATGTGAACCTATTATTATACAGCATCTGATAACGCGCATAGCTAGTGTTTATTTTTTAAGTTGCTCATTAAATTTAATTTGATTTTTGCGGCACGCAATTATTTTAGTTAGGTGTGCAAATATTTTGAAGCCCTTCAGTTTGGCGAGATCTGCTGGTGCCAGTGCCGCCTGCGAAGATTACGTTTAAGTAAGCTAGTTATTTGAGTATTTTGAGCAAGCTGTGAACTGACGTAATTAGGCATTTCAACCTCTGTCGTGACATTTCAAATATTCTGCCGTCCTTTTCCGGTTTTATGTGGTTTCAACCCCTACATGAACTTATATATGATAAACTATCCGTTTGTGCGCAACATTTGGTGCTCCGAATCCACCCCGGCCGCTGTCTAGTCGACCAAAAGCCAAATTTATCTGTTATCTCGTTTTCTGCCAGTTTATACCGTAACAGGATTTTTGCGATAACTACTTTAAGATTTTTTACTGGAATCTAAGAGTTTCAATTGATTGCAAAGGCTACCAATTATTGGCAAATACTTCTGTGTGATGCACAAAATCCAATTACTAGGAATACATGCTTTTAATTAACACATGATGTTGGAAGTTAGATCACCGTTTGAAATCTGAATTTAGAACAGATATAGTGTCTTTTTTTTAGTTCATTACTGCATGCCATTTGTGCACGTTACAATTGTTTACTGGAAGCGAAACTGTTAAGAAAAGCTGCAAGCTTGTTTTTATTAACATGTCGTAATTTAGACGCTCTCACTTGTTAAATTTTGTTCTTGTAAGAAAAAAAAATTAATGAGAAGTTTTCTAGGGTAATTTGCAATAAACTTGGAAATAAAAATGTTTTTTTAAGAAAGTAAAGCTTTTTCTGCAAGTTTGCAGATTACAATTATTATTTGAATTAACTAAAGTGCTGAATATTTATATAAACACCCACCCACACACCCACTTTATGTAAAATAAACCTTTCTCACTATTTTAGCAAAAATATTTGTCATTTTATTTCAAATGAACCCAATGTTATTGAAGAGCATTTATGTTCTTATTGGTTACTCTCGCGTATGACGTAACATTAAAAAGCATTTTACCATTCTCAACGTGAACGTGAAAATACAACAATGCAGTATCAAAGACGCATAATGTACTCTTTTAAAGGTTAATGCTCTGCTATATATTTTGAAGGAACAAATTGCTTCTGATGTGTTGATTGAAAGTGTTCACCTTTAAAAACTTAATTTTATCAGATTACTTTTCGGAGGAAAGTTATACAATTTACACTTAAGCTAAATGTTACGGATGGCACAATAAATACAAAGATGAAGTTGATTTATATAGATACGAAGCAAATAAGTCTGCATCGTTTCTTTTCGAAAGCGAGCTTACGGCGGCGTAGGTTGTGAAGGTAATAAATGTATGAGAATCTAAATGTCTAGAAAGGAAAACTGATGACTAAAGAAATTGGTTTAGCTTTTGATTACAGAAGCTAGTTAACGCTCGTATATTACCATCAAAATGTGGTATGGGTGGAATACAGTACTCCTTGAGAAAGGATGTATAACTTATTAACATTCTTATTACAGAGTGTTTTGTGTACGTCAGGCGTTCACAGATTGAAAGAGTAAGTAGATGGTTTCTTATCAAACCTTTGATAGTTTTTGGTCACCATTTTAGATTATGTTCAAAATAAATGCAGTTTGTATCACATCTAATTAACAGCAGTCGAAATTAACAATTTTTCAACTAATGAATGAATGAGCATTAAGATGTTATCACATGAAAACGATCAATCACGTCTTAGCAAATACAATGTAAATATTTCGCTCTAATGCACACTGTAAAAATTATATTGATTTTAACTACACTTAAATTTTACACTGAACACGAGTAAGTAAATTAATTTATTTATAACAAGTTTGTAGTGCATGATACATATAAGAAAATGGTAAAGTTATTAAAAGAATCGCAATATAAGCTAAATCCTTGTGGTGTCCCACATCGCAGCTATACTAGTTACATTAGGTTTACTATTTATTATTTATATGCATATAATACCCAAAAAAAGTCATATTCTTAATATTATTGTTATTATTCATTTCCTGGATAGTATTTTTATTAGTTTCACTGGTAAGCATCTAATATTGTTAGTTGGGTTGATCGGCCTATTTCCAAAGTTTTTGCTTTTATAGCGCGACGTTTCGGAAGCTGACCTTGCTTCCGTCATCAGTATTTGTCCTGAGAAGGACTGTTTGCGCACTTGATTATTTTTTCCCAAGCACTTGAATACTCCCACAATCGAACTTTGTCACCTTTAGCTTACAAGTCTGACACCTCTAGGGCTAAGCTCCTGAGTAATCCAATAAATATACTTATACAGGGTGACTGGTAGCTTATGCAGTTAACTGAAAGTGATAATAGGGGTCCCTAAACTAAAAATTTTTTTTTAGTAAACTAACAGGCAAAACCCAATAACAACTTAACTACAGTATTCTAAAAATGATTTTCCACTTGTGGAAAACCACTGCTACTAGTTCACAATTTTAATTAAAATATAGGGTGTTTGGCACCCAAACAAGGGCGTGATGGTAGTAGACCACATCACCATGGTGTACGTGTAGAAGAAGACATTTTAGATATGATAGATGACACACCTTCATTAAGTAATCGAGAAATTTCACTGGAGCTAAGGGTGTCGCAGTGGATGTCTTGGCGAACTTTAAAAATGCCATGCCATAAGTGATTAACATGTCACAATACTGTTTATTGGTATAATTGTATCTTTCCATTCTAATGTTGTGGAATTCAAAATTTATTTACTTACAGTAGGACGACAGGGCACTCACTTGATAGATGTCAACAAAGCAACAATCGATATAACATTGACATGTCAGATTGTAACATAAGAAACAATCGCTGATTCCAATCAAGTACTCTGATTTTTCGAAAAATTGTATTTTTTAATTAATATTGTTAACTAGTACCAGTGGTCTTCCACAAGTGGGCAATCATTTTTAAAACACTGTAGTTTAGTTATTATTGGGTTTCGTATGTTAGTTCACTGCGAAAAATTGTTCAGTTTAGGGTCCTTTATTAGCACTTTCAGTTAACTGCATAAGTTACCAGTCACCCTGTATATGTATTAAACTTTTTGTGATTGCGTAGTAGTTTATTGCGATGTTGTGCCGTAACGTATTGCGCAGGTGTACTGCACTTATGCTCTTGCGCATTATTGGAATCCATATGGGTTTCTCATCTTTTGCCACTATCTGTGTGTTATCCCATTGGATGCGGTGGTATTAGTTAGGATCTTCTTGATCTTTCTGTTTCACCGTTGCGGATATTGTTCTTGTGTTCCTGAGTTCTCACTTTGAGTGGTCCACTGCTCTCTCCTACATATGCTCTGCCGCATTCGCATGGTAGGTTTTAAACACAATTCTTGGAATTCTGGTCTTCATTGTGTAGTTTGGGTTTGGTTAGTATCCCCTGAGCGTTCTGGCCGATTTGAAGGCAGTTCGTATATTATATTTGCTGCTTATCCGTATTTTGTCTGAGGTACCTTGTATATAGGGTATTATCGCTGTATACTTAGGATGTTCTCTTTCGGTTACTCTTTCCGTGTTTACGTTATGTGTTGGTTCGAGGTAACCATTTTCTTTAAGTTTGTTAGCTATATTTTTTTTCTTTTTTCAGGTCCTCTTGTTTTGAGCATATTGTTTTCGCTCTATCGTGCAAGCATTTTGCCACGCCTAACTTCAAGCTTGTGTGAGAGAAAGCGAAAACAATATGCAAAACAAGACTACATGAGAAAAAGAAAAAGAAAATATCGCTAAAACACTTAAAGAAATTGGCTACCCCGATCTAACACCTAACCTAAACAGGAAAATGGTAACCGAAAAGGAAGAACTAAATATCAGCGATAATATATATATATATATATATATATATATATATATATATATATATATATATATATATATATATATATATATATATATATATATATATATATATATATATATATATGGTATTATCGCTGTGTATTTAGGTTCCTCCTGGCACTGGCTTCAAATCGAACAGAACGCTCAGTGGAATACTAACCAAAACCAAACCACACAATGAAGACCAGAATTCCAAGAATTGTGTATACCACCGCGAATGCGGCAGATCATACATAGGAGATCACTCAAAGTGAGAACAGAGAAACATAAGAACAACGTCCGCAAGAGCGAAACAGAAAAATCAAGAATCGCCGAACTTGTCTGGAACGAAGACCACCGCATACAGTGGGGTAACGTACCGATAGTGGCAAAAGAGGAGAAAACGACTCGCCGGAAACTCAAAGAAGCCACATATAGCAACCCATATGCGAAACAACGAAAAAGTTATATATATATATATATATATATATATATATATATATATATATATATGGCATTTCTCAGTGGCTCAGCGGTAAAGTTGTCAGACTTGTAAGTGAAGTATACCATAGTTCGAATCCGAGAGTAGTCGAGTGCTTGGAAAAATAGTTCTATGTGAAATCGACTCAAAAACGCTAACAGTCCTTCTCAGGACAAAGCCTAATGACGGAAGCAGAGCACGCTTCCCAGGCGTCGCGATGTAAAAGAAATAAATGTGTGGAAATAAGCTGATCAACTTAACTAATTTGAAACCACCGTTACAAAACACTTATAATACAGAATCTAAGATTGCATATAGTTGTAGATAAATCCATAAATATAGATAATCAATAAGTCCAGGTATTAAAACAATCACAAAAACTTCAGAAAAGTGATTTCAAGAAACTGTTTTTTTTTGTCTAGGCCTGCCGTTCGGTGAACTGAAGAGAACGAAGCTGACGAGGTAAACGTCAGGTTTGTTTTACTGTTTCGTTTTCGTATTTTTTTAACAGTACTGTGACTGGTCGTATCTACCTTCAAGAAGTTTTACCTAACGTCCTTCATATGCTTAGTAATCATGAATGACAACATGTGAGTAAACAGGAGGGTGCTCCGCCGCCCTACCAGCGAGGGGTACGTACGTTTTTAGATGATGCTTATCCTAAAAAAGGATTGGGCGTGTAGATATTGGTTAGTGGCCCCCAAGGGCGTGCGATCTTACCCCATTAGGTTTCTTTTATGGGGATACGTTAAAGAACGTTTATATGTCACACCTCCCACTACAAAAGAAGATATGGAGGATAAGATACTTGACCCTTGTGGAACAATAACACTGGAGATGCTAGGAAACATGATGGAAAACGTAATAAAATGACTCCTCCTTCAGCAGGAGGAATATATCTTAAGAAAAACTCATCAGTAACTGTTGAATTATCCAATGACTTGAGAGTGTTCGTTTATTTTATGTCAAGTATTTATGAAAACGTAATATATTTTAGAGTTAATTTATATCAATGGAAGTGTTTGCAACTTTTTATCTCTCTTGTTTTCAAATTTCATGGCTATTTCACAATTGAAATAATGAACACTATAGAAAAATCAAAAAGATAGATGTAGGGCATACTTTTAAAGAATTGTGTGGTTTTGATTCTCTTTAGCACAGCTTAAAGATATAGAGGGTGTTCTATTTGAGAAAAGTGATATTTCAGAATTTCAACCTTCACAAGTTTGAACATATATTTTGAACACACTCTATATTATATCTTACAAACAAAAGCTTAAGCTTGGATTTTCTTTGGTCCAAATTAGAAAAATTTTCCGAACAAAACGCAAGATGGAACATAATAAAGTTATACCTGTAAATTATTTCAAAAACAGTAATTTTAAATACATAAAACCTATACAAATAAACTTTTCTAAATCCACGTAGAATCCAAAAATCGAATGATATACAGGGTGTTCCATTAGAAAAATCTAAACATGCCTTACCCTGCTGCAGCACTCTGTACAGTCAAGAATAATTTTAAAATGCGCACACTTACTGGCCATTTAATGTGGTAATTAGTGACAAAGTTTACCATTAAGACACCATTTCACGGAGAGGGCAAGTTGATTCCTTTGAAGAGCTCTAGCTTTACAATTATATAAGGTATGGTTGATTTTCATTACAAAACAAGAAGTTGAACCGGAATATCATTCTCCAGATACGGCAAGATAATACCTTTTCCAAAAGTGTCTGAAGTTTCAGGCGAGAAGAAGTATAGCTCTGCACCCACTTAATTGCAAGTGGGGAAAATCAATAACAACAAAGTATAAAAGTAAAAAGTTTGTGTATTTTTTTCTTGTAAGTCGCACTGATAAAGATCAAACATATGATTGATAAAAATAGTGTTTTAATGTTTGATGCTAGTACCATAAAAATATTTTTATTATATAATTTGTAAACATCAAACCATTTCCTATTAATTAATTTGATTTTTTCCGAATATACCTTAAATATTTTACATAAACAAAATCAGAAATGACGTTAGTAATAAATCTTTCTTTTATGTATTATGAGAATATCAAATCTATCCAATATTTGACTAATTCTGAGATCTTGACAAAACAAAACCTTGAGCTTCAAATTAAATCGTCAAGCATGGTTATGTCCATCACTAAGTTAATGGCTGTAATCAGATATTTGACAATGTTGAAAAAATTTTGTTGCGCTATTGACTTTAAAGCAAATACAAAACAAACACATTCATTGAATGTTCGAAGATGATATCCATTCAATGTTCACATACATTATTTTATCCCTGAAATAACTTATAAATGTATCTTACAATCGAGGTACGAAACCCGGCTGTTATAAAATCAAACGAACTTCGACACTTCTATACTTATCCGATAACGAAAACCCTGTACCTAGATTTGAGCGCGATGACCTCAATATAAATGCTTCCTTTCAACTTTGGTGCAAAACTTGGCACTTACCAGTTTCCAACGCCCTGTGTGTTGCTTAATGTACCTTGCAAGCAAACACACGAAAATTTAACTGTTTGTAATCCGCTTAGTTTAATTAAAAGCGGCAAGAATACACAACAACTGGCTTTAAAACGTCAATATACTTTAAAGTTGCAGTGCTTATCCGTAAAAAAAATTGTAACTATACACTGTTGTAATTTAAACCTTTGTGTCACTTTCTTTTAAACAAAAGACGTTAGATATACCAATTAACAAGTACTTGTATTTAATTTTCCCATGGTAAATGTTTGCTACTTTACGCACACCTTTACGGCACAAAAATTACTTTTGTTCTCTGACATAACCATTATAAGTTTAATCCTGCACGCAAGCACCCACACACCCACATACACACAAAGTGCAAAATTAGTTGAGGGTAAATTTATAATGGGTTCATACGCCAGTAATTGTGTATTAGACACAAAAACTGTAGATGACTTTTTATTGCGTGCTCTACTTTGGTACTCTTTCTTCTTTAAAAGCTATTATTGGAAGCAACGTGGTCAGTGAAGGTAGAATGGACAGTAACCTCTCAATTGAGGGAGAATGCCGGAGGGATCACGTATTATATACAAATGTTTCGGATTCCGAGATGGCACCGTATTCAGAGTTTAAATCATCAAATGTATTGTAATGTATATTATGTACATTGCGTGCGTTCACCTTACAACGTTTTTTTTTTAATTTTTGGATACCTCTAGCATTATCTATTATTCTAGTATTTTTTGTTCTCTATTAGTCTATGTATGAAACAGAAAAGTTGGGCACGGATTTTTTTTCTTATTTATAATATATTTATTAACTCTTTGTTAAAGCACTTTTAGAGGTGGGAAGGTTTTGTATTCGTTTGAATTGGTTTGAGCCATTTTTCGAATATGGCAGGACTGAAAAGGGTTCTAGTTGGAGCTTTCGAACGGTCATCAAAGGTTAAGTAGGCTAGGCCGTGATAGCGACACCTTTCTCAACGATGGTACGTAACGTACCTGGAGATTAATTTTCTCTTTCGTTCACTGTGATACCTAACAGAAAATTAGTAGACTGCTATGAGCAGTTAATAAAGTTACTCCACACTAAATCAGTCTTGTTTTCTGCACAAAAATTAATATAAGCGTGTTGTGAAGTTTTCCTATTTTTGCCGCATGGATGCAGAAGTATAGACAATAATTGAAGGTATCTTCTAACTTACAATTAGGACATTTGTATTAACACTTACTTACTCTTTAGAATTCTTCTAAAAGTGACCAAATATTAGTGCTAACTATTTTTATCCTTTTTTGTATTAGGCGTCTTCCTTATAATAATTAACATTCATTTCAGTTTCTAAATTGAATATAAAAATTGAATAACCATCCTGGCCTACATTCCCGTTATTATCCTGAAATTAATTGTAACATGTCTACTTACGTTACATATAGGTTCCCTTAATATATTTTCATTAATATACAGGGTTAGTCATGCAACCCGTTCATTAGAAAATTTTCGCCTTCCCACTATCGTACCAAATGAAAATTTTTTCAGGCAAGGATCGACCATTTAGAATCCAAGTAAAGTATTTGATAATGGCGGTACTTCCGGTTATGCCGAAAGTAGTTACCAACTTCGTTGTTTTAAATGGAACCACCAAATTTTTTTGCCATTTTTGGACTTTTTGTTAAATTTTGAGATTGGTTTATGTATATAATCTTATATCTAAAACTTACTATTTCCGAGTTACTTCGAAAAACATGAAAATGTTGACATTTGCGCTAACCACTAACCGCTGCTTACGGAATCGGTTTTCGGGGGCTACAAGAAGGCTTAAAAACTCCGTTTTGACCAGTTTTTATCTTAAAAGTCTTCCACAAACCCCGAAATAAGCCTCCGAGGTTTTATGATCTTGAACGTCAGGGGGACACCCTGTACTTTAAAACATTTTCGAGTCTAGAATTTAAATAAAATATTATTAGATTTACCAGGGCCTATTCTGGACGGTTTTCAAGATAACTAAGATTTTCTTGAAAACATCGAATAAATTGATTCCATTATTCTGTTAATACTGATACGTATTAAATAAATAATTTTTCAATTAGTAACTTACTTTAATAAACAAAACTATAACAATCATTTAAATTGGGATATAAAATTATTAACACATTTTTAATGTGCAATCCGTGCAATTGAAGGCTCGATTCAATTCATCTCTCTACACTTACTGTAGTTCGACCAACCTCATTGGGGCATAATTCGGCCCATACGGAGCAATTTCTCACGGTTATTTACTGAGGAAGAATACATCTTGCTTTTTGCAGACCCCCATAAGCAAAAATCTAAAGGAATTAATTCTGGCGATAGTGGAGGTCACTTCCAAGGTCCATTAGGACCAATCCGTCGATCATCAAAAAATCCTGTCAATTCGATATACACCTCACGAGGATTATGTACCGGTGCGCCGTCTATTGAATGACAACATATTTCGCGCTAACATATTTCCTAAACCTATCTTGAAAATGTGCACAACGTATAGCTTATGGACTATCTTATACCCAAAAGTGTTGGTTTCCTCTATTGATTATCCCCTTCATAGAAAATACTGCTTCAGCTGTCCAAAATATGTTAAAGGCGCGTAGGTTTTGAAATGAGTAAGGTGCTTTTTTAAAATTCAAAATTCGACAGATGAAACAATATTCCCAATTCCATTTCTACAGTGGTCTTAAGGTTTGTGTTGATGTGTGGAAATAGACCAGTGTATTCATTACATTTTCCTTGTCATTGGTCACCGGCTACAAATGAAGATTTTGTCCATTAAACACGCGACAAGTTCTTGCGACAATGTTACAGTACTCTCCATGAATATAAAGCAAATTAAGAATATCAGCGTTTGAGTATTCTTCCATTTTGTACTCAAAGTTTCTAAAAAATAAATTAATATTAACAAGTTTCTGAAGATGCCAAAATCTGAAAAACATACCATGTCATGCCATAACACATAAATTGTTTTTCTGCGGATAACGATATGAGGTTTAAAACTAAACCTAATAAAAGGATAGTTGTTGGTTGTTAGTTATGTTGAAAACCGTCTAGAACAGGTCCTTCCAACTTTAATAATATTTGAAACAGAATTAAATTTTAGACCGGAAAATGCTTTTAAGGTACAAGATATCCCATTTGAAATGGCCAAGTCATTGAGGTTAATCATATATCTTCGGAGGCTTACTTCGGGGTTTGTGGAAGAATTTATTAATTCAAACTCGTCAAAACGTGGTTTGTTAGGTCCTCGTGTAGTCTCAGAAAACCGATTCCGAAATTCACAGCGGTTAGAGGATAATACCAATTTTTTGTGAGATGTTGCAACTGTCAAAATTTTGATATTTTGCAAAATAACTCGGAAACGGCAAGTTTTGGACATACGACGCTGTACATAAACTAGCCTTAAACTTTAACGAAAATTCCGAAAATGGCAAAAAAAAGGGGTTCCATTTATAGTAACAAAGTTGGTCTCTACTTTCGTTACAACCGGAAATGGTCGAGTTTGGCATGAAACCAAATTTTACTATGATACGACAATGGTAAGTCGAAATTTTTTTAGTAAACAGGTTTCATGGCTAACCCTGTATATTAAGAAGAGCAACTTCTCGTTCAACGAAGATTTTAGACGTTTGAAGTAACCTGCCCTCATATCCCCTTTCAGGTGGACCTCTCACTATTCCATCAATTTCGCGGTACTTTTAACCAAAGTTAACATCCTTAACTATGAGGGGTTGTCACTTTATCCCCTTCCTACCTAAACTCTATTTAAACCGTTGACCTTAACTTTTGGCAAATAGGTCATGTGTAGGAACCGACCAGATACACATTTGAAATTTACCAAAAAATTCTTTTGAATTACACCTGGGATGAGGTTTCTATTCCTATCGAAATTAGTAGCTTTTTGAGACGTAACTCTAAAGTCTAAATGTTTCGAAATAGTGGTTTTCACATAAAATTGAAGTCAAGGAGGTTATTTGGCAATTTGTAAATAATGCCCAACAGAAGAGATGATACGCGTTAAATTGCTTAATTCTGACTCGAAGCTGGCGGAGGGGTGTAATAAGGTAAGGTACGAGAATAGAGTGTTTGGGTAGTAAGTGTATATGATAGTAAGTAAGACGTAAACGGCTATCTGGGAATGTCCCAGTAATAAGGTAATGTCTTAAGAAATTATGCAAACAGGGACAGTGACCGAACATGGATATAAGGGAGGATAGTGGTTTGAGATAGAAAACCGACGGATACCCATCCCAAGGGTTTGGGTAAGATAACTATCATTGTGCTTTTCACCGATTCACGACTTGGATACGATTACAAGTGTTAAATACCTATTTTTCGCGGATAGGCAACCAGAAGACAACTAACAACCTTTTATCACCGATCTTTATTCAAGTTGTGAAACGTTCAGGTCAGGTCAAAATTAAAACATCTAGAACTTGATGTTTGGATATTTGAGCATTGGAAATGCTAACACATTCAGGAATAAACGGATAATTAATACGCGATTGACTAAATTCAAAGGAATTCATCCAGACGTTACAATTAAATACAACGGCTCTGCAACTGGCTTTCAATAAGGGCTAATACACCTGAGATGCAATGAATAAGTAAACTAAATTATCTAGTGAAGACATTTTAATGAAAAATACGATTTTTTACGTAAAATATGATGCTAGCGTTTAAATTAATGCAGTAATCAAATCTTAAATTTAATCTTCAATTATCTCAGGTTAGGCAAGTTGTTGTTCAACCGAGTAGAAATGTTGTTATTGTACTGGACAGTGTAAAATTTATGGTGTTCAATCAAATATAAACTTAAGCATGTTTAATGACTGCGAAAAATATGAGCAGTAAAATAAAATTTTATGTAACTGTTTATATCTTTGTCTTTAGTTCATAGAAATGTAAAATATTTATGCTAGTTTCATTATTATCTTTATTTACTTACTTATACGCTATTGGATCCTAAATTTTTACCCAAGCTTTCCTTCTGTAAAACTTGCATTTTCCATTTAATTTGATTAAGCACTAATTGCTGAAGAGTTATTAATTACATGAATTTATTCGGCTTATAATATCATGTATGAAACGATCATTAAATTAAATGACAGTAAAAATTTGGATAGCCTAACTAACTCAATGGGATGGTTGTGAATCGTAATGTAACAGCATTTATACAATTCGTCTTAGTGTTTTTCCTAATTGGGTTAATTAATATATCCTGTAGTCAAGTAAAATGTTCGTAATTCTTCAAAACGCAAAACAACCCCAATAAATTATGAGCGCTTGCTCTTAATCAATAAATTAATCAACCAAGCACTCTGGGGAGTGGTTTAACTCATGTATTGGACAATTATTTCAAATACCACCCCCTTTACCATACTCTGGTGATTTACTCTACACGCAAACTCTTAAAATTTATATTTCATCACTACACTTAAATTTGTGTACGGTTTAGCAGCATGCATCCAAGGGTTATATCAGTGCGATTAAGAAGGGTCTGAAATAATAATAATATAAATGTCGAATGAGTGCATACATTCGGCCAAAGTGGCGAAGTCAAGATTATAGGTAATTTGCTCAAAATTTAAGCTTTGCATATCTTTTAAAATTTCTCCCTTTTAATTCTCAGAAGTGCTTTTGAAACTAAGGAGGAGAACAGAAACTAATTTTTACATAAATTTAAACCTAAATTAACAAAACTATATACGTTCCTGTTTTTTAGGATACTATTAATCTGTACAAAACTTTATAACGTTACTTGGCCATCTTGCCAACAAACTAATTATATTACATGACGTACATATCGTATTACACGACGATCTATGCCCATAAGGACATTTGGAAGTAGTTAAAATAATTAAAAAGTTGAAAAAACTTATGTTAAATTGAAAATTATCTACCAAGAATCAAATTAAAATGTAGGTCGTGTCTTTATTTCAATGTTTAGACAGATTGAGGCTAATTTTCGCGTGGTAGAAGACACGGGTAAAATTTAAGTAAAATAAGGGCGGCAAAAGTTTTCTCAAGAAAAATCAAATAAAAGCAGTATGTAGTAACAATATCTACGTAACTATGTTTATATGAATAAGATATACTGAGCGAAACATAAATACGTTAATGGAACAAATGATGGAAGAATTGGGTGAAAAGTTTGGACTATGTAATGCAGAAAAGCATACCAAATAATTTAAACGTAAATGGAAACAGGAACCAACGAAAACTGAATTTTATTAGCCGACAGCGATAAAAAAAATAATAGAATGAAAAGAGCGAAAATGAGTAAAAAATTTGTATGAAAACTTTTGAAATTTATGTTTTATTTATTTACATATAATAATTATGTTAAAATAATTCAATGAATTATCCAAGACTCAAACATTTTTCTCTTAAGTATAGGACAAAAAGTATTACAATTAACAAGAATTAAATGAATTGGGAAGGTTTAATATAATTTTTAATGGCAAAAAGTAAAATTTTTGTGACAAATACAAAACAGCGTCTAAGGTAGAATTATTAAGAAAGGTAGGGAATAGAATTTTACTGACGGAATAATATGCTTATTAAACACGTAGTTTATTAGAAAGTAGGATAAGTGTAAAACAATTAGTCGAAAAAGGAGAACAATTAGATTTGAAAACTACAGGTAGTTTATTACCATGTATGACTGGGAGCGAGAAAATTTACACAACTGATCAATTCAATTAAATAAACAAAAGTGGTCACAAAATTTTAATGGAGCATGTAAAACAAGTTAATAAGTTAATTGAGGAGCTTGTTATGTTATGTCAAATATTTGTAAACCTAATAAATCTTACAAAAAGATTTTTTTACAACAAAAGTGGTCAAAAATTTAATAATTTGCCTTATAGCAGTAAGGGAGGGAATAACCAAAGGTTAAATAAACAGGGAAATGAAACAAATTTTCAAACAACTTTACAACAAAATTTTAATAAAAATTACGGAAATAGGAAGATCTGCAATAGAGATTTTTCTGTAAGACGACAAACGCGCAAAATCAGTTTCTTAATCAATAAATCAAAACATGTGATTTTAAATTTTGATGAACTAAATTATTCACAAGTAAAGTGTAATGATCACAATTTAGCGTTTGTATTATAGACTGGTAATTCAAATTGTATAATTTGTAAAAATCATTTAATAGGAAGTAATGTAATTAATGTAAACAAGAAATTTAATCACTTCTGAAGGCTCAAAAAATCTAAACTTAAGCATAAAGGTTTGCAAACAAATCAAGAATTAAAATAAATTAACAACAGTACGTAAATGAAAATTTAAAGCAAAATAGATATGGGCCAATTTATGTCAAAATGATTATCATTAATCAATTATAGATTTCATAGTAAGCTTCTTCGACAAAAATAATGTAGAGTATAGTTTCATTACATTCACAGTATAATGTTCTCACCATTATTCTACAAAAGTGTGAGATAAATAATTTAATATTGAAAATGACAAAGATTGTGTAATTTTACTAAACAGCAAATGGAGTTTTACTGCCACGTCAAGAAATAGTATGACTGAATTAGAACAAAAAATATAAATTTAGAAGGACGCAATAGAGTATTGAAAAATTGTGTGCTAAATATGCGGATATATTTCTTATGCAGAGAAAATAAGTGAATAAGTATTTTAAGAAGAGAATATTGTTTAAAGGTCAGTGAAAAGGACAGTGTTTAAGAAACGTGGAAAAAGCGGAAGTGTATTGATAAAAAGTTAGTAATAAGAAAAATTGTATAAGTAATAGGGAAGGAGAGAGAAAGAAACAGACAAATCTTGTTTTATGTTTGTTCTGTCGCCTATGTAGATGTAGTTTAATAATGATATTAAGTTAAAGTTAAGAATTTAGTTGTAAGAGAGTCAGTTGTTTGAATGATATTAGTTAAAGAAGTAGTGAATAGTCTGAAATGTGGTACGATAGAAGAAAGGGGAGTTTTAGCTCCATACGTTATACATTTAATAAATGTAATTCAAGTTACAAAGATGTTTACTAATATTAAAGCATCTTACTGTTAAACTATTTTGAAACCTTCTGCGTGTATTGCCGTTTCAAGAACAATAAATTGAGACAATAATAATGTGTTGTAAAATTCTCAAACTTTGAAGTAAGTTCCATTAAAAACCTATTATGTTTAACCGTTCATAAGTAAACCGTTGTATAAATAAATGTATATTTTCCAATCTTCCGTTACCTCCAGTGCCCACACCTCTATTATTTTGATACGTTAATAATCCTTTGACGATTTATTCTCAATTCACATTTACTTTCTAGTGCCTCTGGGTGTTTCAGTATTACACTTCAATTCTACCCATAATCCGTAAATAAAATCATATCGTCATGCCGTTTATTCTTTTTCCTCCAGTATACATTCACATAGTCTTCTCAGCACTAAGCCGCTATTTCTCTCGTGTACATTGAAAAATGTTGGGATAAGTCAACACAGGAAAAAGTGTGATTCTCACCACTAGCAAAGTTCGTACCTCGGTTTGACACATCTAAGTACGGTAGGTCGAGCTTACATAAATAATATATGATAGAGTACAATATGAATGTAAAATGTGTGTCAAGTTTGGTTGCATTGTTTGAAACTGACACTGATTCACTGAACACCAGATATTGGCTTAAGTCAAATAAAAACAGTCCAAAATTGAGTGGGAATATCAGGAACTGCCTGGGTGCTTTTATAATGATGGATAAAGGCGGTCTCAATAAATTGAGGTGGAGAACCATGAACAGTCAGACGGAATTTTGTTTGGGTACATATGAAATTAAGTTCAAGAACAGGTTTAGTGATTTACGACCATTATACAGTTTATTAATCTTCTTAAGCTCTACTTTATTATTTTCATTTCACCTGCCTATCTATAATATATGATCTATTACTTTACTAATTCTTCCCTCTTCTCAAAGTTGCAGCAGCCTTAATCTCTAATATACGTCATATTCTCCAGTACAAGTACAGCACTGGATGACTAGATTGTTTTTTAACGTTTACTCGGGATTTATCGCTACTACTCGGTCACAGTCAAATAAACTAATAATGGATTTTCACTTTATAACATTCCATATTTTTGCCCCTCTCATCTAGCTTCCCTTATTCCAAATACATAATAGTGCACCATAACGAGTAAGTAGAGCGAATAGAAATGTTTGCCACACGAGCATAATGCGAGCGTAACGGTTCCACGAACGCATAATGCCTATTCATAGAAACTATTTTTCCCACTATTACAAATTGTTGTCTATTGTAGCCTAATTTTTCAATAAACAATTCAATAAGCGGTTTATTTTATAAATTTTAAAACGCTATCACAACAAAACAAAACACTGTCATATCAAGTAATGCAAAGCCCATAATGTCGACTGAGAGAGGTTGGTAGTAGAATATCCATAGATAAAAAACTTTATGTTGTACAGTTTGTAACAATTCATTTAGGTGAACTTTAATTATTTATTTCAAAATTCATTATTAACATTGACACTCAATTTACATATGTAAATTTTAAAATGTAAACAACAATTTGTCAAATATTGAAATTCTCATTTTACAATGATTTGAAATTGTTCTTATAATGTAAAAACGGCATCATTCCGTTTAATTGAAAATCAAAGTAAAAATGTCTGTATTCATATTTATGTTGTACAGTTTGTAACAATTCATTTAGGTGAACTTTATATACATTTTTTTTCTCAAAATTCATTTAATTGGCATTGACACCAATTTACTTGCTATTTTATGAAACGCAAATAGTTATTCTAAAATCTACAAAATGTCACCACATGTTCCCATTTTCTCACAATGGTTGAAATTATTCTTATAATATAAAGAACCGGCCACATTCCGTTTTTGAAAATCAAGTGAAAATGTCTGTATTCGAAAGTCGGATAACATTCTGCAGATCTGTCATAGATGATTTCTCGCATCTTGATGTATTTGGATACACTGCTTTGCAAAGGTCCAATCCGTGAAACTATTTTACCTATCTGTAGTTATTGTCGAATGCACTAAGTGCTTCATTTGCCATATTTCGTGATAACATTCTGCAGATATGTGATAGAGTGGTTTCTTGATGTATTTATACAGTGCAACAAATAATTTATATGTATTTTTGAAATGTCACGCCGCTGATATTTTAACGTACTGTATATTGTCATTATCAATGATATTTGAACATGTAACTAAAAGATTTGACCGTTTAAAGAATTATTTAGAATGGAAAACTATGTAAAGGTAAAAATATTACGTACGGCACTGGAACTGTGTCCACCAGCTGCCAAGCAAAGCTGCGAGAAGTTCTAGGAGATGATTGCAAGTATATGAGACCATTGCGTAAATTGTTATTTGGGTTTTAGTACGTATTACATAAAGCGTGTTGAAACGTCGTTAAGAATGGCGTGATTCTGGGATAAAAACAAAAATCAAGGTTGGGGAAAAGATCTTTTGCTAGTCAGATAGCGATAATACGGTATGTGTAAACTTTCAGTAACTGTCATAAATTTTGTATAGTTACATGGACCCATGGTGGGAATAATTAACTAAATATTATGTGCGGTTGCTGAATAATTAATTGACGACAAAATTGTTTTAATAAAATTGAGTAAAGAATAATATAGTGTCTAAAACGGTTATAAATGAAAGTGATCGTGACTGTAAAGCAAATTGAGGTGTAAATTTAGAACGCGTTCAAAAATGTTTATTGCATCGCGAATCAGAAGGAAAGGGAAACATTTAAATAATAACTCTTCATCAAACTGTATTGGTAGTAAGAAATTGAATAAAGCGCATTAAGTCGAATATAGTAAAAATATTTCGTGGTATAGACATTTATCATTGACGTTTACGGAGACCTGCCATGACAATAAAATTGCTTACTCTATATTACCTTCACCCAGACTGACATAAATTTTTGTACAGAATAAAAAACAGTAATAAGAACCTTATTTAGATTGAACGAGTTTTATCGTGGCACAATGTTTTATTGAATTTGGTGGACTATTATAAAGTGAAATAGCAGCTCATGACGGAACTTGTTCATTAACCTTTTATTTGTTAAATGGATTACTATAGAAGTTTTTGTTCATTGTGTTATATGAGTGAAAGTCGATATTCTTTAGGAATTTATGTTCCTGAATGTCTACCTTAGGCGCTCTAAGATACGCAAGCTTACTAAGTCTACTTTTGATACCAGCTATACAGCTTATAATTCTGGTTTGCGACAAAAAAAAACTTGTTCGATAGAACACCCCAAAAACATATCCCGTATAAGAGTTCAGAATGAACTTCAGCGTAATAAAATGGAATTAAAATGCCACCTGACTGACAGAAAGAGTTTGTTGGTAGCAGAATGTATTTTCAAGCAATGATTTAATACATTGTTTTCATCCATTTGTGTACCAAAATATGTTACTGTGCATTCTTCTTATACCTCATTATTGAGGAATATGCTATATAACTATAAGTTTGACATTGTGACTCTCTATTTTTATCTCAACTAAATAACATAAAATTGGGTTTTGCTATGTTTAAACGAACTAAATAAAAAAAAACAATTCCTTAAATCTTTATCAGCGTAGAGATACAGCGATTGATTCATAAACTCAACAATATCATTGATGACGAGAATGGGTCGAAGTATTCAGTCTGGGTGCACCTCCTACATTTACTGGTAATATTGAATAATCGTATGCATGTGTGCGGTGAGTTGTAAGTAATTTTAACAAACTATGCTCCACCAGTAATATAACACGGAGAACAGTTGGAAACCACCAATTCCATAAAAACCCGATTAAATTATGGAATACTTTCTTTGAAAACCATGGTGTAATTCATTATTAATTATGGTATCTTCCAGATCAGACAGCAATTTAGAATCTTGGAGGTAATCCATATAGGTTGAAAATTATTGACATCTGTTTGTGCTGATTTCTTGTCAATTGGTAAAACCAACACAGTTTTTGGACCAGAAGGAAAAACACCTTCTTCAAAAGATATATTTAGTAGATACGTTAGTGGTTCAGTAAGCGAGAGAATATCTTTGTAATTAATGCACACGGAACATTATCCGGTACTTCGCTATTTTGTTTTTTAAGTGTGCTATTCTTTTCCCTCGTCGGTAGTACCGGATAATATTTGTATCGTGGTAGAGCATACTTATTTTTGAGTATACGTAGCCGTTAGAATATTGCGTATTATTAAATACTGTAAAATGGGTCACTAATTTAAGCGGCTCCTGTACGAAATATTTGCCAACTTTGTTGCTTACTTCAATGGCATTACTTATAGTTTTGTCATTTATCCACTTTTACAGTACATTGACCTTATATACAGGGTGTTTTTTGTCATTATTTGTATGGGAATCTCGGAAACCATAAGAGTTACACATTTGCTCAAATAGGGAAAGATTTGCTTCTTTAGAAGACTAATCAAGGTAGGCTTTTGTTGATTTAAGAAAATGCATGGCTTACCACATATTTGTAAAAAGGTCAAATTCTTCAAAATCGTTTCAGTTATTTAATTCGTTTATTCCTAAAGATAGATAAAAATTGTTTAAATACAATTTGTAGATAATGTTGAATTTTTTAAATCGAAACCATAGTTGGCTATGACATATTTTAATAGTGCATTTTTTTCTGATCGTAATGATGTAAGGGTTGTATCACTTATTTTAATAAATAAAAACAAAATACACGTTTTTCTATTATTAGGTTTAACAAAAATCATATGCTGCCATGGAAAACTAAAGAAATTTACAGCAAGAGTTCGAAATGCCCACCATTATTATCAACACACATGCGACACCTTTTCAAGACGTAGTTAACAGCGTACGGCCGCTCGTTGACTGTTTTTATTACAAATGATGTAACATTCGATCATATCAGTTTCTTGAAATTTGCGTACACCATAATTAATTTTCTAAAGCAACTCCACACTGACAAAACCGATAAGAATTACACTAACGAATGAACTGTCAAATATGAAGATGAACAACGCCTCATTTATTTTACTTTTGCTTTCCATGGCAAGATATGATTTTTGTTAAACCTAATAATAGAAAAACGTGTATTGTGCTTTTATTCATTAAAATAAGTGATGCAACCCTTACATCATTACAATTATTAAAAAATTAGCTATTAAAATATGTCATTGCCAACTATGGTTTCCATTTAAAAAATTTCAACTTTGCTTCATAACTTCAAAATGCTAAGCTAAATTTAAAACACTAGTACGGTTACGTTATTCGGCACAAAATTGTATTTAAACAATTTTTATCTATCCTTAGAAATAAACGAATTACAGCACTGAAAAGATTTTGGAGAATTTTACTTTTTTACAAATGTCTAGTAATCCATACATTTTCTTAAATCAACAAAACCGTATCTGGATTAGCCTTTTAAGTAGCAAATCTTTCCCTATTTAACCAACTCTTATGGTTTCCGAGATCCCCATACAAATAATGAAAAAAGACTTACTGTGTATAAAAGCTTAACTTAAAACAATGATGCGTTGATAATTTTTTGCATTTTTAAAGGGTCATAAATATTCTTTAAATTGAATTTTGGGTTTCGATTAAAAGAAAATTTACTCACATAATAAATGTTAGTGTTTTCATTTTGAGAATCATACAGGAAAGTTTATTTAATTATTTATTATTTTAAAACGACATCTAGGCATTACGTCTGTAAGGTCATTTTGACGCATCATTACATGAAGTATTTTGATAACGTATGGGACGTATTTTGAATGCAAATGAAGTAAGTTTACACGAAAAAAAAATTTTCTTTTGGGTATACAGAATGTAAGTTGGTGAAAATGGAGTTTAATGAGACATTGGGTGACATATAAACGAATATTTAAATGTTGTAGAAAGATTTTTATGTCAAAAGCATTGGATGAAAGATAATGTTTTGGGGCAATTTTTACTGGAACGGCACTGCAAATACCACTGAATTGCCACTGGTCTTTTGCTGCTGTGCATAAAAAACTCAGATAAAAAGATTTGATAAATGAGTGAGTTTAGGATATTGAAATTGTACTTACGTATAGAAAGGAATATGTATGCATATTTTTGTTTGTAGAAATTTTGTAATACGGTGCAATGTTGTAATGGAAAGTTGAGTGCGTGTTCAAGAATAAAGTTGTTAGAATGTGCCGGAGTTGCTTAAATTGTGCGGAAATAAAAATCTCCCACATAGAAAGTTGAGTTATGGTCTGGACAATGTACAGAGCGAATATAATTGCAATTAATGGTTTTTTCGGATAGTTGTGAGTGAATTTACAAAGTAAATCAAGATGGTTACGTCTTTGTTACTTTGGATAGCGGTAGTTCCATTTCACATTTCGACTCGGCAAGGCGACGCACGAAATACACGATTGTGATAGGTAAATTGTGATATTAGGGCGCAGAGATTGGTAATATGGCGGGTAGAGGGTATAAAAGGGTGAGTTTAATATGGGTATAGGAGAGAACCGTTCGGTTAAAGCTTAAGTAAAGGTAGATCGCGTGCACATTTCTTTTGAAGGGACCTTAGAAAGGTCAGTGCTGATTTTTTTGTAAAAAAATTCAGTTCTCCAGTACATATATAAATGACCGCAATAACCCTTCTTGAGGATAGATCGTACATGAACATTACAAATAAAACAATTTAATTGTGAGTTAAAGAATGGACCTAAAAAGTGCAAAAGCAGATTTAAAAATAAAACAACAAATATTTTGTTGACAGTGTTCAGTAATAGAGCGCGCAATAACAATAAAAGCAAAGCCTGATGTAACCCTGCAAGTAACAGAATTAAACGATTGTTAATTTACTTAAGCGATTAGTGATCATCATCGACATTGAATTATGTATGTATAGGACATTCGTTTAACTTATCCCGATTGATCGATGAATCAAACGCACACTTGTGTATGACTATCCTTTTCTACATATTGAATACAATGTACACTATTAGCTAACGTATTATTCAAAGAGTGTCGTTTTGTATGGCTCTGATTAACTCAAGTAACTAACAAGGATAACGTTAACAACAAATTAAGTTTTCTTTATACGAACAGTTTTGATACCAACATTACCAACTTTAACTTAACTACTTCACATAAATATAAATGTCATAATGTTTGCAAATAAAAGACAAAAGTTTTATTTACGTATCGTAGATGTACGCACATAAAAGAATATTATTTTCAATAAAACTTAAAACGTAGCAGATGCATTTTGGTAAGTTATTATATATTCTAAGATGTTGCAAAAATTTTGTAAATAGGTATTTGTAGGTTAAGACCAATGAACTCTTCCAAAGAAAGGAAGTAATTGTTCAAATACTTTTCTACATAAAAGTGGCGATTATATATCTTTGACGGCAATACATTTGTGAGTTAATGGTTATTTATTTGATTTATTCATAAAGATTGAATTTTTAGGAATGCTACTAATCATTATGCTTTGAGAAAATATTCGAATTGCAAAATACGGAATGATCATTTCAATCATCGGTGTTTATACACTTGTTTGTGTAGAAGATTATTATACTGCAATTCAAAATTATTGGTGTATTTAATGTAATTGAATTATAGCACTTTTTTAAACTTATTCAAGGTATCGTGTCAAATACATTATAATCAAGTGTTTCTTACTTATTGAGTACATAAAAAAAATACACCATAATGTAATAAAACGTAAATTTGTTCATTCACATTTAAGCATGACTGTGTTGAAAATAATTTATTGTTATAAATTATAATGTTAATGTACAATAACATACATTATATGTTATTATAATTATTATAGATTATTTAAGTTTTTGGAGAAAACTGTTTGCGTTAAGAATTCAATTAAAAACAAGAAATTAAATGTTCACTACACTTCATCTTCTGTATCTGTGTTATCGTTTGGATTTATAATAATTGGATTCATTTTCCTTGTTTTCTTCTTGATTTTGATGTCGTCGTAAAGCATTAGAAATAGTTTTCGTGTCAATTTTCAAAGCATCGCTAACCCTTGCATGCACTGCTGTTTTGGTGATAAGGGCCCGTTGTCCTGTTTTTCTTTATTAAAGTATTCGACTAAGTTATGGATCAATTCGTCTACGGTAATTGACCTACGAGGCATGTTGATGTGCTGCAAATGAAAACATAAATGTTATCTCTTTCTGTAAAACGAATTAATCTTTACCTTAAATGAACACTAGAAAGTAATGTGGTTCTGAAACGAACCGATCTTTTACAATATTAACTCAAGAAGGAATGAATAAACGAAGAAACAAACCAACCGGCGAGCGTACGTAACCTCAATCAACGTATAAACAAATAAAGGAAAGTTGTTCTGTGGAAAGGTTGGTATCAGTGCTCATATTTTTGTTTTAAAGTACAGACGACGGTCATTTCGTGATTTAATGTACAGATGACGTCATCGGGATAAGTTAAACGAATGAACTTTATATGTGTACAATTGTTAGTAATATAAAATCGATTGTACAAAGGCAACTAAGAATCTTAATATTTATTTGGAAACAGTTATTATGGTAAACATTAAAGCAAAGAGCCCATGTGAAACACGCATGACGACAGATATTGGCGTTAGTGAGTTTATCAGACAGATTAAGCCAGGACGGTCTTCTTCTGTGTTTTGTGCCAGTGTGGGTGCAAATTTAAAAAGCATTACGCGAAGCAGACCATATGGACTGCTCTATACCGCAGACAGAGGATCAGCTAATGTAATTTGCAACAAATAGTTTTAGGTTTTGTTTAAAAGACAAAATTACTATTACTTTTTAAGTTCATTCTTGCTTGCTGAGTTAATCATTTCTTATTATAAGAAAAGGATAATCGAACTTTATCTATTTTGATGTGTTTAGTATATAAGATTTTTATCTATAAGAATTGATTGCAGTTGTGCTTTTTAAGTCACGTGTTTGTACATATTTACATTTGCAAATTAGTCCATATATACCTACCCATTATTTAATGTAGTTTTGTTGTTTATTTGCGTAAGCTTAGCATTAAGCTGTGTAAAATTGCATAACGGGTGACATCTATTCATAATTTAAGTGGCCTTTGAATATTTTTGAGCTTATGGTCGACCTGAAATTGCGTAATGAGCCAGGTCGATTGCAAAATTTAATTATTTTTAACTGTTTTCCGTGAATCAAATACAGAACACTGATAACAAAATATCTTTACTCAGTAGAAATTTCAGATTTAAATTATTACATTCATTCAAATTGACAATGTCTAAATACGATTATTTTAAAGATAAAGTAATCACAGAATATATAGATGTTATCTATTTACGTATTTAATTTTTCAACAACAACCGAATGTTTCGTTGATATAAAAACTGCTAAAGCGGTTTTTTGTTTTGATTTTTCTAAGTTCGGTAATAGTTATTTAATTCAGAGTTTTATAACAGTTAGAAATATAAATGTGTATGTATACGAGGGATACTTAAAAAGTATTCAATTACCGTTTTATATATACACCGTGTCCAAGATAAGGATGCCCACTATGGAGATCTCGGAAACGGTAAGAGATGGAAGGTCGATTAAATAGAACAAAAGTTACGAATTTGAGAGGATGTATTTATGGTCTTTGTAGAACTCGAATATCTCTTTTAGTTTCTGAGATATTTGAAAAAATTGAATTTTCTGATTTTCGTTTTTATTTTTTTCTGACCTTATTTCAAGAGCTATCAAGAAAAGAAGAGCACATTTTCACTGCCACTCTTCTAGCTCTACTTAATGCTGTTATTCAATTTTTGATACAACGTTTCGTTTGTTAGCAACCATCATCAACTTTATTTTTTTAAATACACGAAAAAATTATTTTTGCCATATTTAAATTCTCCCCTTGATTCTGAATTCAACGATATATCACACTTTATATTTTTAATACGTTTCGGATGAGAAAATTCATATTCAATGTAAAACATCGAAAAAGTACAGTTAAGACTAATACTAGAAACATTAGAAAACTGTAAAATTATTATAAAATAATGTTTTCTCATTTTCTAGTGCCTGTTGTGAATAAAATAATTCACAAGTATGTATTTAGTGAAAATACTATTAATTAAACAGTTAAAATACATCTTCCGTCGTACAGATGCATTTGATAAAAATAAGTTGGCTTTGATTTTGTTTAACTACCTGTCATAATTGATTGTTGTCCGTATTACGTTTGTTTGGTGGTCTTTAAGTTAATTACATTTTGTGTTTACCTAAAAACAATATGGAAGGAGTACATTTTTCAAATAATGAAAAATTCGATATAATGACGTGTTACATTTTGTGTCAACGTAATTGTTCTGAAGCCGAAATAATGTATTTAAACAAATATCCAAAAAGGCGTCAACCTCACAAAAGAACTTTTCGCACATTAGCAGTTAATCTAAAAGAATATGGTGCGTTCAAAAAACCTGTGAAATCTCGCAAAAAACCTTGCAATGAAAAAAAAGCCAATACTGTTTTATTAGCTGTAATGGAAAATCCAGATGTTTCTACTAGGAAAATTGAAGAGGCAATTGGCATAGCCCATTCCACTGCTCATTATGTTCTAAAGAAGGAGAAAGTACATCCATATAAATTTAGAATTTGCCAAGGACTGCGACCAGGTGACCCAGAAAGACGTAGAATATTTTGCGGATGGTATACACGTCAATCTCAAGACAATGAATATTTTTCGAATAAAATAATATGGTCCGATGAAAGTATGGTTAATAATAATGCAATTTTTAATCGTAGAAATGCTCATTATATGCGTAACAGTAAATGCACGTCTGTACAAAACGGCCAAACACCAACACCGTTTCGGATATAATATGCGGGCTAACACGTCAGTACATCGAATTTTTCATTATTTGAAAAATGTACTCCTACCATATTGTTTTTAGGTAAACACAAAATGTAATTAACTCAAAGACCACCAAACAAACGTAATACGGACAACAATCAATTATGACAGGTAGGTAAACAAAATGTAAAGCCAACTTATTTTTATCAAATGCATCAGTACGACGGAAGATGTATTTTAACTGTTTAATTAATAGTATTTTCACTAAACACATACTTATTATTTATTATATATTATATATTTATTATATATTATTTTATTCGCAACAGGCATTAGAAAATGAGAAAACATTATTTTATAATAATTTTACAGTTTTCTAATGTTTCTAGTATTAGTTTTAACTGTACGTTTTCGATGTTTTACATTGAATATGAATTTTCTTATCCGAAACCTATTAAAAATATAATGTGTGATATATCGTTGAATTCAGAATCAAGGAGAGAATTTAGATATGGCAAAAATAATTTTTTCGTGTATTTAAAAAAATAAAGTTGATGATGTTTGCTAACAAACGAAACGTCGTATCAAAAATTGAATAACAGCATTAATTAGAGCTAGAAAAGTGGCAGTGAAAATGTACTCTTCTTTTCTTGATAGCTCTTGAAATAAGGTCAGAAAAAAATAAAAACGAAAATCAGAAAATTCAATTTTTTCAAATATCTCAGAAACTAAAAGAGATATTCGAGTTCTGCAAAGACCATAAATACATCCTCTCAAATTCGTAACTTTTGTTCTATTTAATCGACCTTCCATCTCTTACCGTTTCCGAGATCCCCATAGTGGGCATCCTTATCTTGAACACCGTATATATATATATATATATATATATATATATATATATATATAGCTTTTGGATAAATTTCTTTTGGAGTGTGATTGAATTTGAGTTATGAGTGGTTTTACTGAGTAGGCTACAACCCTAAGAAAAATTAGAGATTGCGGAGGCGCGTAAAGACAATTTTTTCCTGGACTGAGCATTGTAAGCTGTAGATGTATGGTAAGTGTAAGGTGTTTGAAACTACCCTTCAATCATTTTACTCCTTATATCGACACCCCGCTGGCTTGGCAACCCGCGTACTTCGGTAAGCCTGCACGACGCCTAGTGCGGTTTGGACGTCAACGATTGTTAACCACATGTTGAGTAAATGAAACTAAATCTTGTTTCGTATTTAACATCTATTAATTGACATACACTGAAATATCGAATTAAACATCGTGTTAAACACTTTTTAATACAGTTTTAGTAATTACATTTCACATAAGTGTGCATTTTATCAAATATTATTATCTCATACAACATTACAGTTAATTGTAACATCTTTTGCACTCTAAATTTATTTTTTTGTGATTATTTTATTTTCATGCTCTTTGGTCGCTGCAAAAACTTCTTGCCTATATTCATTTCTGGAAAGTAGTTTTGATTACAGTGTCATATTTAGACGTTTTATTACCGATTTTGAGAGTTACTTTATGGTAATTGTGGATCTTTAAAGTTATTTTCAGCTAGTTTACATCCTACGATGACCTGTTGCCTCTCCATTAATTTAGCTTAGAAACCCGCTTATTTAGTAAACATACTTAGTGCGAAGTGACCGTGTAACAATTCCGCCTTTCAAGAGGGCCAATTGTACCTGGTAAACCGTACACCTCTTACGCCAAAACTCTATCAGTCATTGTTTCCTGGTTACTTAAAACATGTAGCACAAGTGTAGATGATGACATTCGAGTTGTAGACTTTGTATGAGTCACATCTCCTAAATGTATTACATATCATCATATCAATGGTTTTGAAAATTCTTAGTACTAACCAAAATATTTTGAATCCACTTTTCTTGGTTTTATCGTTTATTTATTTTCAACAAAATGGATTTCGACACATTTGAATCCGTTTCTTGAAAATAAGAGAACGGACCTTCTCTCACCTTTTTAGTATAGCTTAACACATATTACAAGATAACGTTTACAACAATAGTGAATTGTTAACACATGTTGCATCAATGTGTAACTAACTGTTCCCAGTAACAATATTATAGCACCTTATTCAAAGTTCAGTACATCTGGCAATAACAAGTACTGGTGCTAAAATAATACAGCTGTATATATTCTTAATTACATTGCATAATGGCGACATAAAAATTTATGTTGATACTCAACCTTGCCATTATCATAAATTTACGGAATGCTTTCATGTTATTGACTGTATATTTCTAATTGCATAACATAGTGGCTAAATTTTTTACTAATTCTCGTTGCTAAAATTACTTTTCAAAAACCAATAATAAGCAAATATCTCACGTGAAGAGCAAAAACATTCAGTCTCATTTATGTAAATTGTGTGAGTAAAAAAAAGCTCGTTTACTGTAATCCGATGCCAACATGCGATGTCATTTATATACACTGATGGTTTTTGATGTTATCACTTTTAACATTAGTAACAAGAGGGGGAAAACAGGCAGAAATTTTTAAAATTGTGTCGCATTGTGACTTTCTGCAACTTGTGTATTATTAATTTTCTAATTTGGAGTTGCCTGAAAATAAAATTGCCTCTCATCACGACAGATTATTTAAAATTGTTAAATTAAAAATGCTATTTTTAAACAAAGCATCAAGCTATATTTGGATATATCATTCGTGAATTAACAATCACACATTTGTAGAGTTCTGGCATTTTAAACTGATTTTATATACTTAAAATACAATACCATTTCTTCGTATCTGATTAAACATAAAATTTGAAAGAAGCTTTCAATGTTAAATAAATAATCGCGTATCGAAAAAAAATATTGATTAACTCTTATTTTAGCTGCTCATCTGTAGATAATAAGCTTTTTAAAGTTAAACAGGGTTTAAGTTTTACGTGGTTGCTTCCATATGTTGCTTAGATTAGGTTTCGATTACGAAACTTCTAGTTTCATGCTTATTTTACTCTAATTAAAAGTAAATTTAGCAGACGCCACCAAAAGCGTTTCTATTTTTAATCTCGTTAATTTTATTTATCTCTATTTTTGAGAATTTGTTGAAAACAGCTTTCTTTAAACCTTCTGTTTACTTTTGAAAAATAAAACAGATCAACTTTTTCATGTAAATATTCATAATAATGTGTTTTTTATTTCAGTCACCATTTCAGTGCTGAAAAAGGACTATTAATTTATTACGAATCGACTAAAAAAAGTCATCTTTATTCTGTGGGAAAATGGCATTTAATTTGCCGAATTAATTAATTGGGTTAGGAAAGCAAACTTTTTATACTCAAGTTCTTTTGGTTCAGAACGATGACAGCAGCAATTGTTAGAAAGGTAACGTTGAGACAGGTGTTATAACGTAGGAATCGCATAAACATCAATTTCGCATTGCTACTGTTAACAAAGGAGTTTATATTTAGAATTAACGTTAAAAAGGAGCGCGTGATCGTATAGTGTTTTAGTCAGTATAAAACATAATTTGAGTATTTAACGTATGGGTTATACACATAAAAAACTTTAATGTAAATCAATATTTTTGGTATCATTCAAGGACAAACGACATTCACCCACGTGGGAGACCTTTATAAAAAATTGAATTCCGTTTTCAATATTCTATTGAGTGAATTTGAATATCTCGGTCATTTCACATTTAAACCCCTTAAGAGTGGTTGATTTTGATTTAGAGGGATAATATTTGATGACTTTTCCAAAATGGTTGTGTCTATCTATAAAAGCTCTGGGGTAATCGTTTTTTGCAGAAATTGACAGTCAACCTTTACTTAGAGCGGTTAAGCGAGCGGTCGCGTGTGATTTCAGAAAAAAGTAAATAACGATCTGTACTAACTTACATTATAAAATATAGAAGTACTGAAACATTGTTTGTTTACTGCCATATCTCATTTTGTGGATGGAACATTAAAAACGTTTATATGTAAGATTGATTTTGTATTGAGTTGGAAATTGTTCGTGTTTTGAAATTTTTCCGACAATTTTAGTAAAGTTTTGAAATAAACAGTAACCGTTGTGCTAAATTAATGTTGTGTATAAAAAACTCGCGTGATAGTAAAATAACCTTTTCAAGTGACCCTTTATATCTGAGTGGAGTTAAATTACAAACTAGAACTATTAAGTATTGTTAATGCCAATGTGAACGCATGTACATTTGTTAACGACGTAGAACGAATCTAATGAACAAACAATTAAGAATTTAGTCAAGGCCTAATTTAAAATACTATGTTCAATGGGGAACATTAAAAGGAAGCGTTTAGTAAATATACCCTGATTAAGGAGAGCGTAAAAGTACATGGAACATTTGAGTTAGCGCTGGCTGTGCTAAGCCCCGCGTGTTTGACATTAAAAGGCCAATTGTACGAGAGCTCAACCCCGTTAATTCATATAATTAAAAAACATTAAGGAAAACCAATTAGTATTTTGTTGTGTAATGAAAGAACATTGCTAGTTTTGTATTTTGCTTAGGCTATAACGACAATCAATTCTAATTATTACCTTTTTTTTGTGTTTTTAGTTTAAAATCAGCTTACAGTTAGTAGGAACAAACCTAATTAAGATATCTTTTGTGCGTGTTGCTTTATTACGGAAGTCTATGTACATTTATATCAACATCGAAAACTTGCTTTAATATGGGTCCTTGTATTTGAATAGTAGAGAACATTCCCTCACAATTGTATTTTGAGTCTTATTTAAGACAAATGGTCAAATTAAGTGCTGAAAGACAATAATGCTTTATTCAATCTTAAAAGTTACACGAAGCATCACAAGTTCAGTGTAATCATTTGTTCCTTTTTACTACACTTATGAATGTTGACTTGAAATTAGATTTTTTTTCGACAAGCCATCACAAAATTTAACTGCTTTTATTTCATATATTGAATTGTACATACAATGCAGATCTTATTTTCTGTTACTGTTTATCACATTATTGGTCATTATTTATTCATTTTTGTATAATAATGAAAGTTTAGAATTGAAGCAAGTTAGGTCGCACTTGCGAACGCTTAATATACGAGGCGTATTTTTAAGGCAAGCGCCGTTTTGAAATTCTGCCGCTGTAGCGCTGCGGTCGGTATTTGGCGCATGCGTGCTATGTACCGCTATCTTTTGGCAAGCCACATACGCCATTACAAAATCAGTCGGCCGTGTTTACGTTTGCTGTGAGTATTTGAAATGTATTCTCCGATTGAGAATCCCGCCGACTGTGAAATACGTGCTGTGATTCGCTTCCTTAGTGTCAGACATGAAAGCGACTGAAATCTATCGTGAGATCAGTGAAGTGTATGGAGAAACATTATGAGCGATGGGATGGCATGGAAATGAGAGAGATTTTAAGAATGGCAGTACGAATCTACATGATGAGGAACGAAATGGGCGACCTTCACTCATTCCTGACGACTTGGTGCAGAAAGTTGATGAAAAGGTGACAGAGACAGACGCTTTACGGTTTTGTCGTTTTCTAGTGTTCTAGTTTGTCGTTGTAGTATCAAGAAGTATGCTTTATAAAATTGTGACAAAACATTTAAATTAGCGAAAGTTATGATTACGCCGGGTACCAAAGATGCTGACTAAGGTGCACAAAGGCAAACGTTGACCTTCTGAGAACGGTACAGTGACGAAGGTGACGAGTTTCTAAGCCAAATTGTCACAAGCGACGAAGCATTTGTGGCTTACGTGACACCAGAATCAATGCATCAATCCATGGAATGGCGGAGTTCAATATCATCCAAAAAAGTGAAGTTCAAGTAAACAATTTCAGCTCGAAAAACCATGTGTACTGTTTTTTTTTCGGACAGGAAGGGGGTGTTGCTTATAGATTTATTGCTTCGTGGTGACACAATAAATTCTACGACTTATTGTAATTTGATTGATCTACTCATGTTCAATGCAACAAAACATCCGCGTACACCAGATACTCTCCTTTGAAGTCATATTGTGTTACGCGATCAAACCGTGTTAGCGTTGTGTAGTGTTTATAATAATAATCAGGATGCCCACTAACTGCAATGGAGATGGGAGAGTTCAACATAAGACGGAAAATGGTTTAAATTTGACTTCAAACAACTTACACCTGCCCTAACTAAGCTCAAAATCGGGGATAACCGTCCTACGAGCGTCATCACCATCTAAACTCATCTGCAAGATTATTTTATGCTGCGATGGTAATCTTGTGAGATCGTGAACATATATTCGCTTACTCGATGCATGAACCTTTAAGGTTCCTGCATAAACACTTTGAGTGTAATCAATTGCTTTAAGTACTTTCTAAAAACACAATTCCAACTGAACTATTTGTTATATATATATATATATATATATATATATATATGAACTAATATTTATGAATACCAGCGATAATTAAAAATAAATAAATAAGACCAAATTTGGAAAATAATGATTACGTCTATTTATGTTAAAATGTAAATTGGCTATCCCCTATCTAAAAATAAAACAAACGTAATGATCTGCGCGTAATTCAGAGATTATATTCTCTCAAATACAATTAACAGTTTTATCATTAATAGATTAAAACGTTTACAACCATTCACCATGGTTCAGATAGTAACTTTTATTCTTATTTAAAAATGAATAAATGACTAATACTGTGATAAACAGCAACGAAAATAAGGTCTACATTGTTTGTCCGATTCAATTAACGAAAATTGGCTTTTCTACAAGAAACCAAGCCAACAGCCACAAGCATAGCCAAAATAGCAAAAGATTTATTGAGATCCGTTGTGTAACTTTACACAGAAAAAAACAAACCAACGAAATCTAATAAAGCGCATTTAATTTGTAACACTTAAATTTATTTTTTGTGTTATTTAAGCTTCACAATAAAATTATTGTGGAAGGTTCACAACAATTCGAACAAACTAAAATAAGTTCACTGATCAACTCTATTAAAGTAAGTTTTCAATACCAACATAAATGTGCAATAAAGCAACACAAATACAACAAAAAATACCTTAAATGAGTTTATCCCCACTAAGTCTTATTCTAGTCTTACATTCTACACATTAAAAAAATAGTATATAGGATTGAATGTCCATATGACCTCGTTAAAATTACATTATAGTAACACAACAACCTCCTACAGATTTAAAACAAAGTATCCTAGTTTAATGGAGTCAAACTGCTTTAATTAGTCCTTGGAACTGTAAACACACATATGCAATCAACCTTTTAAAATTTGCACTAGGTTGGCGTAATTCAACGCTTTTCTCAACTACACAGTTGGTTTACTATACAGGGTGACTGGTAACTTATGCAGATAACCGAAACTGCTAATAGAGGACCCTAAACTGAACAATTTTTCTTAGTAAACTAACAGGCGAAACCCAATAATAACTAAACTACAGTATTTTAAAATTGATTGTCCACTTTTGGAAAACCACTGGTACTGGTTCGCAATTTTAATTTAAAGATAGGGTCATTGGCACCCAAACAAGGGCGTGATGGTGGTAGACCGCATTGCCATGGTGTACGTGTAGAAGAAGACAT
The DNA here is from genome assembly GCA_036346205.1 of Vesta saturnalis. NCBI lineage: Eukaryota > Metazoa > Arthropoda > Insecta > Coleoptera > Lampyridae > Vesta > Vesta saturnalis. The sequence goes on along the minus strand of JARFJB010000079.1, from coordinate 64,001 downwards.
TTTGAATAAGTTTATTTACGATTGCGCGCATTTTTTAAACAATTTTCACAACGGTCACTGTTTTCTTGCCCCAAAATGGATTATGGCAATAAACAAACAGTGTTTTATCGGCACTGCTAACTTTTCCAACATAAATTAGTACAGATCGCTTAAACTGAAGCTTGGATACAAAATCTTTCAAATGCCTTCTAAACTTGCCCTTCCAGAGTACTTTCTTTCGTCAATCTTGACATTAACCCTAAAAATTAAAACCAACCATTCTTAAGGGATTTAAATGTCACGTGACTCAATAAAACATTCAAAACCAAACTAACCTGTTTATGAAAGCTTCCCATATGCGCGAAATCTCTTTCTACAAAATTCACTAGATTTCAATACTGTTTGCTCTTGAATCAAACGTAAAATTTTGCTGTTCCCTTACAAAATCCTATCCATTTATACGAATACCACCCATACATTTTAATTGCACACTTTATTACAATATCAAAATATCATTAATTACCTCACGCTACCTGTTCATAACAGTTTGAAACTGAAAATACAGTGGTTACATAGTGGCATACATTGTCTCCTTATAGAGGTTTTACTAAAATATTATTTCTCGTTAAAATCTAGTTTCTTCCAACTTACAATCTTTAAATAATTCTGTAATCTTTTAAATAACATTCATCGTGTGTGAAATGGAATGGATATCTATGTCTCTTGCATTCAGTTCTGGAAAATTCACGGTTAATAAATCTAATGTACGTGTTTCTTTGATGAGTAAGACAGCAAACTGGTCGAGAGGACAGAACGAATAGTGGAACTAGCAGAAGATGCACCTGCCTACCCTCCAGTACCGTCGCGTATATTTTGTAGGACGTGTTTAGCAATGTGATTTCTCTGTAATTTTTGTCACTTGTTTTTTGTCTCCTTTTTTTGTGCACTAGACATATATGTCCTTCTGTCCACCTCTCAGGGAATTATTGCCCTCTCCATATTTTGTTTATTATTTCCATCATTATTTTTGCTACATTTTCTCCTCCATATATCCACTCCTCACCTTGTGTCCCATCTTCTCCTGTAGCTTTACCTTTTTTCACCTTTTGTATTGCCTCCATTACTTCCTCCTGTTTTATTCCTTCTTCATTAATATCGCATATTTTCTTATTCTGTATTCCTTCTCCTTCCTGTGTTTGCTCCCCCACCAGTACGTTCCTGATATATCTCTCCCATTCGTTTACTTTTATTCCCATTTGTGTCCATCGTCTCATCTTTTCTTTCTTTAGATATTTCCATACGTCTTCTTCCGTTTTTATATCCTTAATCTGCACTTCCTGTTTCTTTTTGTTTCTTCCTTTTCACTCTCGCATGTATTCTTGTATTTTTTTACTGCTTGTTTATATTCTTCTTTTTCTGCTTTCACTTTTTTCCACAGTCTTATTGTTCTTCTTGCCTTCCTCTTGGCCTCCTTGCATTCTCGATCCTACCATCTATTCCAACCCGTGTTCTCCTCCTTGCCTCTTTCATCTTTCTACTGTATACCGTCCGTCACTATCTTTATTGTTTCTTTTCCCCACTGTATATTTCTTTCTACAATACCTCTTCTTTGTTGTACTTTCTCTTCTTCTTTTTCCAACCATTTTCTTTTTATTCCCACTATTATACCCCCCCTTTGCCTTTCATTTTTTGTTGTTACCTTCCTCGTACTGCACCACCCATGAGTATTCACTTGGCATTTCCCATTCCCACCACTCCCGTTGTTTTTCTTCCAGCCATGTCTCTTGCATTCCCATCACGTCCTGCTACCTAACGTACTCCCAGAAGTCTTGATCTTTATTCTATAATCCCGCCACATTCCAGAACAGTATCTTTAATTCGTTCGTCTCTTACTGTATTATTTCCCTACTATCACTTTGTTCCCTTTGTTGTTGTTTTCTATTTCCTTTACTTTGCCGTTTCGTCGCCCTCCTTGCCCCGTTCTTCTTAAAAATTAAAAGCTAAGTATTTAAAATTACCGGTTACCTGTTTTGGGGGCTATTCAAGAATGATTTCAGATAAAGTGTTTAACTGTCATTGGTTGTTAATTGCGAAGGAGGAATTTTTATGAATATGAGATGATATGTTTTTGCATTGTGAACAAGGAATCAATGTTGGGCCCCCGGTTGGAAAAGAGTTTGACAGTGCGTAGAATTTATAGGAGAAAAATTAGTTTAGTTGTAACAATTCTTAGAAGTTTAGGTATTTTCAGCAGTAAAGTTTGGGAAGCACTGGTTTTTAGTCAAGAATTAAGGTGGAGTTAGCGTTACTACATTTACTGGACATTATGGTCAATTTTTAGATATTCAATCAATGTTATTTTTGTGCTTATGTATGCTTCGTATTTTAGTAATATTGTTTACGCTTGTTTGAGGGTTAACGCCGTAAAAGTATTAAGGAAAATAGTTTTTATTTTAGTACACAGGGTGGCCAATTAGTGCGTGTTAATTTAAGTTGGATTCTTCAAAGTAGTGAAGGCGACGAGAAATATATTAGATCGGATAGGGTTTGAATTGAAAAGTGGCGAATTGGGAAGAAATCGCAAAAATAAAATGAGCTTTAAGCATTGAATCGCGTATGGCATGCGTGATCCGTACTCGATAGTAGAGCGCTTGTGAGCCTAAAGAACGTGTTATGGAATTATAGCACAAAGGGTCGCTACCCCGCTTCTTTATGAAGAGGGTTGATTTACTAAACTTGTGATTGTTATAGAGCGACAGTTGGGTTATAGTTTATACTTAATTGAAAGAGTATTGCTTCAAGAAACTGTGTAGAGCTTTGGAACGGCAAATTTTTCATTAAAATTTATAAATATTGAGAATATTAATCTTGGTGGACGGAAGCGTGAATTTCAATTCACGTAGAGGAGCGAGTCGATCGTTCCGAGGTGAGACATCTAGAGCAGCCCTAGGCATCGTATCATGATTCAAAAATTAGAAAACACCGAACGCTTTTCAATAGTAAGCTATCATCATGAGTCGACTGGGACGAACTAAAGGAATTTCTTTGCATATATATATATATATATATATATATATATATATATATGTTAACCTACATGGTAACAGTTACTATGTGTACTATTACCATGTGGCCCGCATATCGCTAAGGTTGCACACACGACAAGTACGTCGTTGTTGAATAAAATGAAGATGGCTAGAACTGAAGGTATGATTGGGAAGTCTTAAGTTGGATAGTAGAGTTAAGATGTAGCCGAAGGTAACGAGTAGAAGTTAGGACGAGATATGCGTGTCGTAAGAGGCAGTGATGGCACGGAACTTACCTGCGGCGTACCTGAGCTTTCCGAACGTATCGCGGTGAAGCGTCCCCGTCGCCTTATGCGGTTTTATTGGATTGTTCACCAGGTCCGGGAAATTTTGTGTTGGTGTTGCTCGTTTTTTTGCGGATTTTTATTAATTTGGGTGGTAAGATAATTTTCCCCGATTCCTTACTTTCGTGCTTTTGCCTACAGCCGTGTAAATAGATACAGTCTCACTGTATATAAAAACTTTTGTAAATATTTATATTAATAAGATTTCGTGTATTTAATAAAAGTTCGTTCTATATATATATATATATATATATATATATATATATATATATATATATATATATATCATAAATCCGTTAACCAGCTAATTAAAAGCTTCAAGTCAGTGAACTTGCTATTTTCGGATTACTGCAGTTGGTTACCGAGTAATAGGCACAGCGAGAAGAGATCATCTCATGGGGAACTACTAACGTGGAGGCTGATTGCATTTAAGTTGTATTTCGCTGTGCAGTGGTCGAGAAGACTTGGAGAAATACCCAGAAGGAAATCCATTTGTCTATTTATTGTGTTTGTGATATTTTTTTCTGTAATTGACATTTATTCGCTATATTATTCGGTTACAAGCGGATGAAGCATATTTTGCTTTCGAACGTTTCAGGCCATTAACGTTTATAACAATCTGCTTTCATCCCTACATTGACCGATTGTTTATTTGTATGTAAGCTATATATCTAAATTTCACGCTGTGAGATTGTTAACTTTTAAATAATCAAAATTGATCTTCGTATTTGTTTTTGAGGTTTAATCAGCAACTTTATACTGAAAATTACATTAAGATTAGAGAAAGCGATCTTGCAAGGTTATTTCCGTATAAGCGTTTATCTACCATTTCCAATTATAATTTCAAGATAATAGGCATACGAACTGATGCGGTGTAAATTGTATATTATTATTTATTTTGGTTGACTTAATATATTGATAGTATAATGAATTTATGAACATGATTTGTGATCTAATCCCTGACCAGTGAAAAGCTATCAAAGCGGTATTTGGTAATTTTGTTTTTAATTAAATATACGTTTTGTCACTGTTACTTTTTTTTATGAAATTTTGTTTGTTTTGAAAGTGATCCAGTGGCAAATTCACGACCTGAAGCGATACATTTATTTTTTTAATAGAGCATTCATATAAGGTAACAAATTAAAAGAGTTTTAATAGCGATTATTCAGTTTCTGTTTGTTTTTTTCTTTGGGGTTAGTTGATGAAATATTCCTGTTAGATCGCTAGCTTTTCTAGCAGGTATCTAACTTTTCTATCATTAGCGAAATATTTAGTGGTTGTTTTTGCGTAGTTTGTTCAAATGCGTTGGTGCATAGTAGCGTAAAGATAGTTTAAAGAAGGCCGTTGACCCAACAGCTGATTTGATCACACGCTTTATTACCTTGAAGGTGATAAAGGTTGTTCTCTCTCAGTTATGCATCTAAATATTCAAATCTTAAGGAATAAAGTAGATAATCTGGTACTATTGTTGGGTGAATATTGTTCTTTTGATAAACTATGCCGAGACGAACATTGGCTGAGAGAAGAAGAATTATCACAGATAACTGTTATTAACGACATGTATGTCATTGCGGCGCTTTTCTCTCGAGCACAGAACTATCATGGTGGAACTGTAATATTTGTAAAGAAGGGCATTCAATTTGAAGTAATCACTGGAATAAATGAGTTGTGGGTTGAAATACATTTTGAAGTATGTGGCAGTATCGGTAGAATAATTACAGGCGAATAATGATTGATCATTCGACGTCAATAATATCATTAGACAGGTCTGATCGGAATAGAAGGATCTTGGAAAATATTGAAAAAGATAATGGAAGGGCAGTGGTATCAATAAATTGTGAGCTGCCTAATGCTTTTGACTTAATTGATCACAGTTTGTTGATATCAAAACTTTACTCGGGAGAAATAGCGGAAACAACTTCAGAATTAAGATTAGTCAGCTATGGAGTACTTCAAGGTTCAATCCTTGGCCCAGTTCTGTTTATACTATTTATTGATGGCCTGGTTAATAATTTTGTTACTCCATGTAATGTTTCATCATATGCAGGTGAGACAAGTGAATAACTACAACAATGTATATACTCGTAAATTGGTTTAATGCCAATAAACTCTTACTTAATGTAAAAAAAAACAGAATTTCTATCTATACGAAGAATTTAACGTCAAATGTTACAAAATTATCTATTGAATCAACCGTAGTAGATACCTATCACTCTTGCAATTTTTGTGGATAATTTTGGACAGAAATTTTAATTGGCGGACCATATTGAGAGCCTTAAGCCACAATTAAATAAACCTATATTTGCGTTGTCGAAATGTAAGCATTTTTGTGACCAAAGGATCTTACTTCAAGTATATTATTCCTTTCTTGAGTCAAAAGTTAGATGGTTAAAGTACAAAAAAGTATAATTCGTGTAATGTTTTGGCTATGTAAAAGATTCGTGAAAGCCATACTTTGGAAAACATGGAATAGACCCTATTTACTCCATATATGCCTTAGAATGTCTGTTTGGTTTTTAAATATAAATCCAAATTATCATTAAACTCAGATCGTCACTATTATATCATAAGAACTAAAAATATTTTTTCTGTCATAAAATCAAAAAGTAAAGTACAGGACACCCCTTATCTGCAGATGGGAATAAGATTTTATAACGCTGTCCCCGACAAAATAAAATGCATATCGAACTATAAGCAATTCAAAACACGAATAAATAAAATACTAACGAAAACGGTATTATACACTTTGAATGACTTCTTTAGTTTGAGATAAAATCTATATTACCACTGCACACCACATTGTATCCTTTATTTTTATTACTTTTTTGGTGATATTGTATGGTGATATTGTTTGTATTTATATATGTACAATCGTAGATATTATAGCAGTTGGTACTTGTCATTGTAATTTTATTATAATGCACTGTGTGTATACTTATTAGTATGAATATGATACTATGATTTGCATCGTTTTTATTATTGTGTATTGTGCGTATTACGCCATCTATGGTTTTTAAATAAACGCTTCTCCCTCTCTATCTACATTTTTATAGACAGAGATCCCGGACCTTCACTAACGTACACCTGGAGATAACTTCGCAGCAAGCAAGTGAGAATCTGTCTATTTAATTGACTGTGCATTTGCGTGTGTCATGTGTGCTCTTCACGATTTTGTTTTAGTAACAGTCTGTAGCCATTATTACGACAATTTAATCATTTTTCTTTATGCGTGATAACCCAGATTTACGACTTATGGTAATACGACAAGCCTCCCTAAATATTTAAATTCCGAAACACACTTACGACCCTTATACCTCACTGAGCTAGACGACAAACTTTATTTATCTGTTACGCCTGATGTTAATTCGATTTTCCCCTGTAACAACGTATAATCATAGTTTTTGTTATGAATGAATAAGTTAAAAGGTAAATGTGTAATTAAAAATTATTATTAATCTTATTCACTACACAAAGACAATATTTACATCGATTGGGGCTTGAACCTTGATGGCGCAGTTGGCTAGCTAAGTACAGGTCGTAGATTCAAATCCTACTCGAGGTAAACTTTTTATTTATGTATTTAGTAAAATTAATAATATTAATGTTCTACCTAAGTTAAAACTAACCACAAAACTTACAATAACTGTAGCTTACCAAATTGCAAATATACCAAGAGATAACAATAGTATTAGGGTGTATGAAAACATGATGAATTTTATCAAGAACCAAAATAATATGAAACATTATTCCCTTAATGAAATTCATATATTACAGGTTTAATCTTTTTTAAACTTAAAATAAAACTTACATAAAAACATTTTACTTGATTAAATTTACTCCATAAATCATTATAAATGCTTAGAAATAAAAATGTGTAAATCGATTTCTTTACGTAAGGAGAAGTGAAGGAACTAAGCAGATATGAAACATTTGATGAATACTTGAGAACAAATAAATTTTAACACAAATTGTGCAACTAAGCCACTTGCTTTGGATAATAAAATCGTTATTTGAAGGTTGCTTGCGTAAAAATGATGATTTATGTTCACAAAAAGAAACAAACGTGCAAGAAAACTCAAGAAAATTGCCATAAAAAAATGTTTAAAACAATAAAATTAAGAACAAACATTAATTATTTACATCATCTCAATGTTGTGTTTTATCATTAAGCCTGGACTAAAACATACATTTTGGTGAACGTTTTTTATTTTATAAGCAAAACAGTGCAATTTGTAAACTATGATATTATATTTCTTGACATTTCCCGATAAAATCATCGCTGCTTGTTGCATTTTTAAATTTATTTCACTTTTTGTGTGCTTGTTGTGATATAAATCTCTCTTCTCAAAGCTTTAGAGCGTATTACCACAATTTACGAGTCAACTGAGCAAAATATCAGCGTTTCCTACACGTTTATAAAAAATGAACGAAACCAAGTAAATATCAAAATGAAATTAAATAATTACCAACAAATTTTAATGAAATACAGGCACCATGCCGATTGCTACGAACGACTAAATTCGTGATTCTAGGAGAGGTACTAAAAATGTGCTTAATGTGAAAATAACTTAATGATAAAGTGAAAGAAGCATAGCAACAAACATCTCATGTATTACCGAAAAAATGTAACATCCTTTACATAACTACCAATCAATATATTAGATGGCAGAGATGGTGTGGTCACAACATGTCAGCAGCTTCTTAAGACTCTCTGTAGAGTTCTAGAACGTGTTCAGTACTTCCAAATAATAATAATAGTAATAATAATAATAATAATAATAATAATAATAATAATAATAACCCTCTCGAGGGTCCACCTTGACGTGGTGAGAGGGCTTTACCCAAGGGACTTTGTCCGGAGGGGACCAACGGACCCAAACCGTCGTATGGGCTAGCACCCCATACGATGTGAATATATCGCTGTAAAACCAATAAATCAGCTTAGAGGCGTGACGGAGGACCAGACTACCTCTGTTCGGACACGTCGTGATGATCCTCAGTCTGGCGCAGGAGATAGCGAGACGGGTGGCGCTAACCTGTGTATTAGAACCACCAGAGCAATGGAAAGGAACAGAGTTATTGAGAACTTAAATATGGTTACTGTTCCAACCACAGGTAATGTTGATATGCATGTAGCACATCCCATTCCTGAGGTCAAAGAAAGTGGCAAGAGAAAGCGTTTCAAATGGTCTGAAGAGATGAATATACATCTTTATCGAGCTTACTTGCACATCACAAAAATGGAAACAGATACCAAACATTATGGAAAAAAGTTGCATGAAGAGATGATACGTAAATACCCAGAACTTCAACTAAAATCCCTACAGAACATTTTAGACCAACGTAGACAACTATTTGTTAAACAAAGGTTACCACTAGACACAATTAGATCTATACGAAAGGAAATATCTCAAAAGCTAGGAATGTTGATTGAAAACACGCAAGATGACGAAATACTACAAGAACATAGTCAAGAAGACCATATAGTAATCGTTGATAAAGACGAGAAATTAGCTTACGACACACTGCAGAAGAACATCCTATGTTTTGACGGTATCCATCCTCATAAACGTTCTAATATACCAAAATTAAAAACATCAAAATTAACCAAAACCGTAATCAGTAATGTTAACAAGGCACTTAACCTTATCATTCATCAATGTCAGAACCTAACTCAACTCATTGACTGGATACATGCAGGAGCAGTAACGGTTCTTGAACTACACCAACAAACTATATCAAATAAAAATGAAGGCAACTACAAGCAAAAACTACCTGCTTAGGAAGTAAGATTGAAGAAAAAAATAGAAGCAATTAGAAAAGAAATAGGAATCCTTACACAATATGTTACGCTTTTAAATACATTACCTAAGGTTAAAAGAAAAGCAGAGGATATCATAAAGAAATACATAGATGAGAAAAATAACACAACTGAAATTTTAGACCATCTTAAACAAAAGCTTCAAGTATTTGCAAACAGGTTACGAAGATATCGTGAATCTTATCAAAGGAAAAGAGAAAATGGGCTATTCCATATTAATTAGAAAGCATTTTATCGGAATTTACAAAACCCCCAGAAGAACGTGAACGATGTTATACCAGATCCACAAGAACTTAGGAGATTTTGGAGCAATATATGGGAAATACCTGTTACACACAAAAAGAACACGAAATGGTTAGAATTAGAAAAGAAGAGAACAGAAAGAATCCCAATAATGCAAACTACATCAATCAGCGTTGCTGATGTAAAGAACACTTTACGGGAATCACACAACTGGAAAGCACCTGGCCCGGACAAGATACAGAATTATTGGTATAAGAAATTCATTAGCACTCATGAAAAAATAGCGGAATTACTAAATGAGGCTCTTATACACTCCAATACAATACCAAGTTTTGTGATGCATGGAAACACCTATTTTCTCCCGAAAACAACACCATCTGTAACAGATCCATCTAAATATCGTCCGATAACGTGTCTCCCTACAATATATAAACTACTTACCGGTATATTGGCGAATAAAATCTATGATCATTTATCAAAACATAATCTGTTCTCTGAGGAACAAAAGGGATGTAAACGAAAAACTCAGGGATGCAAAGACCAACTAATAATTGATTCCGTCATAACTGAAAATGCTAAAAAGAACAAAAAAGATTTACATACTGCGTACCTAGACTATCAGAAAGCTTTTGACAGTGTTCCGCATTCTTGGTTGATTGATAGTTTAATAGTCTATAAAGTAGACCCACAAATAATTAACCTACTTAGTAAAACAATGACAATGTGGAAAACTAATATCGTTCTTAATAACACCAATATCGATCTGCATATCAACATCCAACGTGGCATATTTCAAGGCGATGCTTTAAGCGCATTATGGTTCTGCATAGCATTAAACCCACTTAGTAATGTTTTAAACACAAAAGACAGTGGCTACAATATAACACCAACGCAAGAAAGCCTAAGCCATCTGTTGTATATGGATGATATCAAACTTTTATCCAATACAAACGCAGGTCTCAGAAGACTACTTCGAACAGTAGAACAGTTTTCAACGGACATTAAAATGAACTTTGGCCTAAATAAATGCAAAACAAACCATTTACGTAAAGGAGTATGGTGCCAAATAGAGGACTATATATTGTTACAAAGAACTGGTGAAGGAAGTATAACTTCAATGAACAGGCATGAGTCATATAAATATCTAGGTATTTTACAATCACAAGGCATCGACAAGAATGAAATGAAAAACAACTGATTGAAAAGTTTAAACAACGATTGAATGCCATACTTAAATCCCAGCTGTCTTCTTTAAATAAATCTAAAGCAACAAATTCCTTTGCAATACCTGCCATTAGTTATAGTTTTGGTATTATTAAATGGACTCCTACAGATATAGATGAGCTTAACAGACTAATAAGAACAAGTTACACAAAATATCGTGCACACCACCCAAAAGCATGTAAAGAACGTTTTCACCTACCTAGAATCATGGGAGGCCGAGGTATAGTAGATCTACGTATAACACTTAAGAACCAGATAACACACCTACGCTCATATTTTTACAAAAAGGCTGAAACATCAAGTCTATACAACTCTATTGTAAACATGGATAAAAACTTAACACCCTTAAACCTCAACAATAAACAGTATCAACCGGATGTCGATTACTCGATCACATATCTTAGAAATAAATGGCTACAAAAAGAATTGCATGGAAGATATGCCAATTTCTTAGAACAAGATAACATTAACAAACAAGCATCTGTGTCATGGTTAAAACAAGGAAACATCTTTTCGGAAACAGAAGGTTTTATATGCGCGATACAAGACCAAGTTATGTCCACTAGATCATATTTGAAATATATTGTAAAAGATGTCAGTATTACCAGTACCAAATGTCGAATGTGTGGAGTTGGTAATGAAAACATAGAACACATAATCAGCAGTTGTCAAACCCTAGCACCTAAAGAATATAAAAATAGGCACAACAATGTAGGGAAGATCTTACATATGGAACTTAGTTTAAAATACAAGTTTACTGAACAAAAAACCCCTTATTACATGTATACCCCACAATCAGTAATGGAAAACGAAATATGTAAATTGTACTGGGACAGGGACCTATTAACTGACAGACCAATTCAACATAACAGACCAGACATATGTATACTAGACAAGACACACAATAAAATGCTATTCATCGAAATATCTGTACCTGCTCCTGTAAATATAGATAGAAAACATACGGAAAAAATTGAGAAATATTTACCACTTGCTCAAGAAATAAAAGAAGTCTGGAGGCTTACGGAAGTTCAAGTCGTACCAATAATTTTGGGAGCTACCGGAGAAATTCCTCAAAAACTAACGGAAAACCTTAAAACCATTGGACTATCGGCATCTCTATATTCCAATGCAAAAAGCAGTTATTCTTGCAACTTGCAACATAATGAGAAAGGTATTAAACATTAAGCGATAATATATCATTCATCTTGCTTATTATAAGCCGATGATTGAGCAGAAACCAACCGTGGTAACACGTGAAGAAGAATAATAATAATAATAATAATAATAATAATAATAATAATAATAAGAATAATAGGGTAGTAAAGTCGAACCAGCACCTCCACGTGGTACTCCCTGGGTAACGCTAACGCTGGTCGAATGTCGTGTGTCGTCGTTCTTTTGATTGTTTTGGTTCTGTCACTTGTTGCATGTCTTGGGGACCTGACCCCATAATCAAAGGCGTAACCCAAGGTGTAATACGTACCGTGCCGAGGGATAAATGGCCATACGTTAGTTGGTCGCGAACGGTGTCTGTCGGGTACCTGGCATCCCCCGACAGTATTCTGCCTTGCTGCGGTATGGACCACTGCCGTAGTGGACTTCTAGTTGTTCCTTTCTCGTGGGATTCTTATGAGTGTAAAATCCAAAACTAAAGAGGTTCTGGCCTCTCAACCAGACGCGAGGGAGTCGCGTAAAAAACCCACCCTAACGAACATGGAAAAGGAGGATTTACCCCGGTTCCTTCTCGTTCAGAGTTTAGAAGGAGATTTTACCAAGGTGTCTCCTTTTTTAGTCGCAAAGAGTTTGTTTGGAGTAATCGGTCAGGCAAAATCTGAAAAAAAAATAAGGGACGGACTATTAATAGAAACTGTAGGTAACCAACAGTCTCAAAAACTGCTAACTGTGAAACGGCTATGTAACATGAATGTAGAGATCGTCCCGCACGACTCTTTAAATAAGAGTAGAGGTATTGTGTTTTGCAGGGACTTTCTAAACTGCACTATTTCTGAAATATTAGAAGAATTAGAGAGCGAAAAGGTTATTGATGTGCGTCGCATTCAGACAAGAAGGAATGGAGTTATGGTGGATACCGCAAACCACATACTTACTTTTAGTACACCACACCTACCACATAGAATAGTTGCTGGAATCTATATATTACCCGTAAGGACTTATATTCCAAACCCCATCAGATGTATGAACTGCCAAAGATTTGGCCATTCTGCCACAAATTGCAGAAACGAAGTCAGATGCGTTTGCGGAAATCAAGTACATGAGGGAGAATGTAGTAAAATTTGCTGTGTCAATTGTGGACAAGAACATTTGTGTAGATCTCGCGAATGTCCGAAATTCAAAGAAGAGATGACAATTCAGGAAATAAAAACGACAAAGAAGCTGTCTTATTTTGAAGCGAAAGAAGAGTTAAAGCTTTCACTTGTGTTATCAAAAAAAACCTATGCAGATGCAGCTGCAAAAAGAAACAGCGATATAGCGAGTGAAGTAATAAATACACTTCTACCCGCAATAGGAACGATGATAGACGACGGTATTAAGAAGTATATTTTTAGTGAAAACATTCAGACAAAACAACATAAATCTGTACCACAAGAAAATCCTTTAAAATTAACTGACATAGTTCTACTGGAATGACAACACCTTCAATATCTCTACTACAATCAACGACTGGAGACGATAAGTCTTCATCGGACGAAATGGAAGTAATTGAAGGAACATTAAAACGGCAGCTCAGCCCACCTACTCCTACAGAGTTGTTAGAGTTAATTGATGAAAGACCTTCTTTTAATACTAGACAAAAGCAAGATCAAAACAAAATACCAAAGAGACCGAAAGGTTGGCCAAAGGGAAAGCCAAGAAAACCCAAAAGTGATACTAATGGTAATGCTGAGACTGGAAACTCGTTAGTTTCACTAGTTACGGGGGAAGCAACCTTGCCAATCGGGAAGGTGTGAAATTTGGTCTGTGATATTTAGTCTGTGATATTTAGTTTGTGATATATAGTCCGTAATATACTTTCAACTGTATTTTATAAAAAATGACCCTTTTAGAAAATATTTTGCAGTGGAATTGTAATGGTTTAAGGACACGGTACTGAGAACTAAAGATGATCATAAATGAACGAAATCCTTACTGTTTGTGTATCCAGGAAACCCATTTAAAGAAAAACGAGAGATTTATTCTCCGAGGTTATAAAAACTATCAAAATAATTACACCATTAATGATACAGCTAGTGGCGGTGTAGCTACACATATATAAGGAGCAACATTCCCCATAAAATAATAAACATCAACACAAACCTACAAGCAGTAGCGATCCAAGTTATGTTTCCATCAAAATTAACTATATGTAACTTATATCTACCATCACACTGCTGGACAGTCAACGATTTGGAAAAGATGACATCTCAACTCCCAACCCCATAGATTATCGTGGGAGATTTCAACTCCCACTCAACTATATGGGGCCCTACATCTATAGACGCGAGAGGCCGATTAATCGAATCGTTCCTGGATAATAACGATCTTGTATTACTCAACACAGGTGAACCTACGCATTTTAACTCAAAAGGCAATAATTTTACAGCTATCGACTTGGCTATCTGCTCACCCTCTGTGGCATTACACATGGAATGGAAAGTCCATGAAGACTTGTTCAACAGCAACCACTTTCCTGTATTTATTTCGACAATATCACATAAACAAAACTATAATCTACCCAAAAAGTGGATCACTGCTAAAGCTAACTGGGAACTATTTGCAGAAATCTTGCAAACATCGCCACCTATTCAGGAAAAGTCACAAGTTGGGGACAAAATATTAGCCCTCACAGAGCAGATACGTACCGCAGCGGAAAAATCAATTCCTCAATCAAAGGGAGAATCATCAAAAAGGAACGTACGCTGGTGGTCAAATGACGTTAAGAATGCCGTAGCAAGAAAAAGAAAATGCTTTAACGTATTCCGAAAGCAACCCACTATACAGAATCTTGTGGAATTTAAACAGCGCGTGCCCAAATGCGTAAAATTATATTAAACGCCCAAAGACAATCCTGGCAAAACTATCTTGCAACCATAAGCAATACGACACATCCTAGCGAAGTCTGGAAAAAAGCAAAAAAAAATAATGGGCAAGAACTTTGAGACAGTTTCGCCAATCCTGATGATAAAAGACAAACGGGTAGAAAACCCCAAAGAAATTTCAGAAGGACTAGCATTCCAATTTGAAGCCAACAGTAGTTCCAGTAATTATAGTAATCAATTCAATGAAACGAAAAAAGAAAATGAGCACTTCGTTGATTTCCGAACGGAGTCAAATTACACGTACAATGCACCTTTCTCTATTATTGAACTACAAAATGCACTTCAACACTCGAACAACTCTGCACCAGGCCCCGACAGTATAACAAATGCAATGCTACGTCACCTACCCGAACCAAAGAGGGATGAGCTACTGGGCATATATAATGAATTATATGCATATGGAACGTATCCCACAGAATGGAAACACACTGTTATTGTCCCAATAGTAAAGCCTGGAAAAGATGCTACCAAAACAGAAAACTATAGGCCAATCGCCCTAACTAGTTGTGTAGGGAAGATATATGAAAAAATGATAAATGAAAGGCTTATATGGGTACTAGAAAAGAATAACAGAATATCACCTAGTCAGGCAGGTTTTAGAAAACAACAATCAACTACTGACCACCTGGTGCATCTAGAGACATTAATATTAAATGCTTTTCTCAGAAGAAACCACGCTGTGGCTGTATCATTCGATATAGAAAAGGCCTATGAAATGATGTGGAAGTATAATATAACAAAAAATTTATACAATTGGAACTTGAAAGGAAATTTACCTTTGACAGTACAAAGCTTCTTAACGCAGCGTACTTTTGCTGTAAGGCTACAAAATGAAACATCTAACACCCATTCTCTAGAGAACGGTATTCCCCAGGGTTCGGTTCTCAGCTGTACCCTCTTCCTAACAGGAATAAATAACTTGATATCAACAATTGACCCTCAAATAACAACTTTGCTTTACGTAGACGACTTGATAATTTTCTATGAGCACACGGAGATGGTGACAATTGAATATAAATTACAATCAGCCATTAATAAAATTACATCACAAGCAGATAAGATGGGAATGCGCTTTAACAATAGCAAAACAACGGCAATCCATTTCTGTCGACTAAGGCTGCAACATGACGAACCAACACTGTATATTGAAGGTGCAAGAATCGACTTGTCGGATGCTATTAAATTTCTAGGATTAATCTTTGACAATAAGCTACATTTCAAAAAGCATATTTTACAACTGGCAACCAAATGCAAAAAAAGGTTAAATCTAATGAGATGTTTATGTAACATTAACTGGGGGTGCGACCGTAGCACCTTAATCCAGTTATATAAATCTTTTATAATACCTGTGTTAGATTATGGAAGCATCATATATTCTTCAGCTAGAAAATCCACAATGAAAGCGTTAGACACGATACACTCTACAGGAATACGAATGGCCATAGGGGCTTTTCGCACCAGCCCGCTGTCATCAATATTTGCAAGCTCTGGAATTCCCCCTTTATATGTACGGAGACAGATATTACTATGCAACTACCTAACCAAAGTCAAATCCATAAGAAATCACAGAAACGAAGTTTATCTGCACGACACGCACACTACACTAGAATACCAACGAAAAAGTTCAATAAGTAGACCAGCCATTATTCGAGCATTTGAACTTTTAGAGACACTCGGAGAAGAACTGCCCTATTTACTGCAATATTCGACCTCACCATATGCTCCATGGATACTACACGACAACATAAATACAGTACTAGAACTGTCCAAAAACATTAAAAATGAAACAACCAATTCAATGTACAGAGCGCAGTTTAGAAATTTGTTACTACAACATGAGGGTGCCACAATTATTTATACGGACGGCTCTAAAACAGAAAAGGGAACTGCAAGTGCAATATGTATTAACAATGAGATCTACACTTGGAAACACAGCGAAATTACAAGTGTCTATGTTGCAGAATTGTATGCAATATGGCAGACGTTATTATTAATAGAATATAAACACACGACTGAGATAGTGATATGTATGGATTCATTGAGTGCTATACACGTAAAGAAACCAGTACAATAGACCCACTCGTAAGCATGGTAAAAGAACGTATACATTACCTAAGGAATATAAAAACAAATGTAACGTTAATTTGGATTCCGGGTCATGTAGTCATAAACGGTAACGTGATGGTAGACAAAGCTGCAAAACAAACTGCAAACTCAACCAATCTTGACAAAATCTCTTCATCCTGACAATTACAAAAAATTACCAAAAATGGGAAGAAGTTTGGCAAGAGGCAAAGAATCATCATAGCTACTTTAAAAATAGCACACCAAAATGCAATACGAATCATAAATTACACAAAAGGGAAGAAATCGCACTTACGAGATTACGTATTGGGCATACCCGGATAACCCACCAATATCTTCTAGGCAGAACAGAACGAGAGGTATGCGACATGTGCCACGTTGGAATCACTGTCGAACACATATTGATTAAATGTCCAAAATATAAACTACAAAGAAATGCAGTAGGTATGAGTGAAGACATCTCCGAGGTGTTAAATGATGATAGTGCGAACGTTAGGAAGTTAATGAGGTTTTTAAAATGTACAAATTTACTAAATAAAATCTAATTGGTAATAGTGAAACCAGAGAAACATGAAATAGTGAACAATATGGCGCAAGACCAATGCTGTCGTTGCCATTAAAACCTCAAAAAAAATTATAATAATAATAATAATAATTAAATAAATAAAAATTACACAATACAAAGGAAAGATGTTCCTGTCGGACCAGCCCAACGGAATCATGGTGGTGTCATGATAATAATAAGACATGATGTAGTAGTGGAAGTGGTAAATTTAAACACTCCGCTTCAAGCAATTGCGATCAAAGTCCAAGGTGAAAAGAGATTTACGATAATCAATTTATATCTTCCTGATTCATCATGGAATGAGCAGCAAATTCAAAATATTTTACTACAAGTTGACCAACCGTACATGCTTGTAGGGGACTTTAATTGCCACAATACAGTCTGGGGATCAATATACACTAACCCAAAGCGAGCACTTTTAGAAAGTATAATAAATGAAAGATCATTAATAATCATGAATAACGGACAACCAACTCACATCACTGAAGCATCAGGAGGTTTTAGCGCAATTGATCTTTCTCTTGCATCTCCATCGGTTGCATTAAACTCATCATGGGAAACTTTAGACAATGCACACCACAGCCATCATTTCCCTATCATGATAAATATCGGAACACAAATACACAAATACAACAGCATCCCAAAATGGAATACAGAAAAGGCGAACTAGGAAAAGTTGATGGAATATTAACTAATGACCCTCAAAATACCTCCAACTATCTTGCACAGTTTTTTCAAAGTGTATATTGTGATTCGCAGTACTCAGAAGTATTTCAAGACCATAAGTAAAAAACCGAACGGCAGACTATACAATCTAATGAAGATGACTTAGAACCACATAATAAATTATTTTTACCGTCGGAATTAATAAGGGCTCTAACTAAAACCAAAGATACGACACCAGGAAATGTCACGTACAGTATGCTACCCACTGAAAGTAAACAGATGTTGCTTAACGTATATAATAACATATGGTGTCCAGGAGTGTACCTTCCGGAGTGGAAGTTAGCAACAGTCATAGCACACCCAAAAGAAAACAAAGATAAAACCAATCCGGAAAGTTACAGGCCCATAACGTTATCATCCTGTTCAAGCAAAATATTTGAAAGCATGGTAAATTATAGACTAACAGCCGTATTAGAAAGAGAAAACAGAACTAGCAAATATCAAGCGGGATTTAGAAAGAGCTACTCTACAACTGATCACTTGCTACAGATGGACCATATAGTAAAAGAAGCGTTTACAAAAACTCAACATGTGTTATCGGTATTCTATGATTTGAAAAAAGCATTTGACACGGTATGGCGACAATACATAATACGACAACTTCAATTATGGGGACTTAAGGGCAGACTATCAAAGATAATTCAAGCGCTCCTACAAAAAGTCCGAATCAGCAACGTATACTAAAACGTATATGAACAATAAAATGGTGTACCACAAGGCTCAGTGCTTAGCACGACACTATTTACAACAGCGATTAACGGGATAGCAGATGGTATATCTCAAAATAGCAAGGCCATGCTTTATGTGGACGATCTAGTAATCACATTAACGGAAACAGTAATTGAACAGATGAGTAAAGTAATGCAAAAAAATGTTGATGTTGTTGTTCGTACTGCAGAAATTCGGGGACTAAAATTATCAACAACTAAAACAGTATGTATGCACTACTGCCGTCTGAGAAAGAACCACATCGAATCAGAAATATTATTAAACAACTCTGTTATACCATATGTAACACAACACAAATTTATGGGACTTAAATTTTATAATAAACTTACTTGGAAGGTACATATAGAAGAACTTACCGGTAAACGTAAAAGAATCTTAAATAAGATTAAGGACTTGTGTAATTACACCTAGGGTGCTGACCAAAGTTCACTAAGAAAGATAATTAGTTCCTTAATTGAATCAAGAATTGAGTACAGAAGCGTAGTGTTGCATTTTGTATGGAACCAAGCATTGTTAATT
This sequence comes from Vesta saturnalis, assembly GCA_036346205.1. NCBI lineage: Eukaryota > Metazoa > Arthropoda > Insecta > Coleoptera > Lampyridae > Vesta > Vesta saturnalis. The sequence goes on along the minus strand of JARFJB010000079.1, from coordinate 44,640 downwards.
ACAGGTGGCTATAGAACTTCGCCTACCGACTCTATGAATATTATTGCAAACTATCCACCACTCTAACTCAGGTTTGTAGAAATTAACATTAAGTATTGAGCAAAACTACTGGGCAAGGAAAACCATCTACTCCTCTCAACAATAGTAAACCCACTAAAGTTGCCCTAATATGAATGGAACCAAACAAAAACAATACCTGGTATAATCACGTTACACCAACAACTACAAAATGAAAACATATACCGTAGTATTTAGAATACAGGAAGAAACATATACGATAGGTTACTATACGTCCTTCAAACAGAATATATTACACCAACAAATCAAAAGTGCATATATACAACGTTGGAAGGAGGATTGGGAGAGCGAATCTAGGATGCGAGCAACACTATTTCGCCGGTCGGGGAACATGTGGAAAGGGTGTGGGTCTGGAAGTCTTTAATGGTAAGGGGATCGATGTGGGGGGTGGGTTTGAGGTGGGCAGTGTCTTCCGAGTCGGACTCTTCGGAAGACGGGATAGCTTCGATGGGGAACTGGGAGGTTCCCGTCGCTTCCGGCAAAGGAAAAGGCAGGGTGTACTTCCCCGCAGTTGTTACACCTTGAGTTAGCCGAGGATTTGCACGAGGAGGATATGCGGCTTTCGCCACAGTTAGGGCAACCGATGGAGCGGAAAGTGTACTCCTCAGAGGTATGTCCCACCTGCGTGCAGGTAGAACAATACTTGGGGAAAGGTTGCAGGATAAGGGATGGTTCGCAACTATAGTGTCGCCCGAACATGACGACATCGCGTGCGAGGAGAAAGTCGAGGGGGGTTTTGGATAGGGTTATGGCGCGGACTAGGGATGTGGGAGTGTTCGTAGCCTTAGAAGTGATACGAACGACCTTGCTCACTTGTGGAAGATCGATCGCATCCCGGACCTCTTCGGCTAAGATGTCCTTATCCAAGTGACGAATCACGCAAGAAAAGGAACGGTGTCTAGGAGTGGAGTGGAGGGAGGGGGATCGGAGAGTTTGGTAATGGTAACGGTAGGATCGCCGAAGTAGTGTCGTAGCCTAAGCTGTGTACCATCCGGCAAGAGAGAAGAGTTCTCTAAGAGACAGGTGTGGTTGTGGTTAAACGTTAAGTTTAACCAGGCAAGATTTAGAGATTTAAGGGATTTTTTAAGGGATTATAGGGATATCTGGATGGTTATGAATTTCGGGATATTGCGGATGCAATACCTCGAGGATTGATAGCGGGTGGGATTAAGATTGGAGGAAGCATGTGTAGAAATCACGGGAAGTGCAGGTGGCGGGGTTGGTGAGGGTAAGATCGCGGGTTTGTGTGCTTGTGCAGGTTTGCGTGTATGCGGGTTTCTGTGTGTGTGCGGATTTGTGACGTTTTGTGAAGTCGGTGGAACGTGTAGAGATGTAGGAGTATGTGGATGAAGTGGAAATGGACAAATGGACGAGGTGTTTGAATGAGAGCGAGGTGTGTGTATTGTGAGGGTTGTGTGCTGTGTGTGTAGGTGTAGGTGGGCGGGCGGCTTCGGAGTTGGCTAAGAACTGTTACGGTAGCACGGTTTACCATCGCGGTTGTTATTAAGGCTGTAAAAGGAGTAAAGAAAGAAATCGTTTTAAAGAAAGGCCGGGTCTCCGCCGAGGTGCAGTCTCACACCCCGGGAATAGAGACTTGGAAATCAGAGACTCAAATAGAAAAAGAGGAAAAAAAGTGTTAAAATAAAACAATATTTTTTATTAACCGGTACCTATTGTTTTACTCGACGTCGATCCTGTAGTTGACGGTGGCGGTGTCCTGGATGCTTCTTTTATGTTCGTTCTTCGCTCCTGCTGTATTCCGGCGGCTTCTGTTTGCTGGTAGGCTATGGCTCCTCTACTGATAACCGCTTCCTCGTATTATCTGCATACCAGCAGAAGGGGCGAAGATCACGATGCCGGAACGATGAGCGTTAAACGCTAATTCTTTTTTTGAAATTAAGAGATTTGTAATAAGAATCACAAGAGCTCTTACGCGAGAAGGGGCTTACGTTCAATACCGGGGTTCGAACTGCCCTCAGAGCGTCTGTAGTTGGGCTCGCGGTTTTATTTAGGATCCGCGGAGAGCGGAGACGGCTTCTGGTCGGGCTTCTAATGTCGTGATTGGCGAATAGGTTAACAGGGACTCTGACGTAAGAAAAGTCTTAACGTTTTAGAAATTCACATCGGAGGGGATATAAATTCATTGTTTGATAATTTCTGTAAATTATAATTAAACAATATAATTAGCAAATAATTAATTTAAAAAAAATTGGTAAAGGCGGCTAGCTCTTTACACGGTAACACACGATTGCCATGTAGTGGCTTAAAAAACATTGATTGATGATATAAGATTGAGTGTTTGCGAGCCGGAAGACAAGGTATATTTTCTGTTAAATCTCGACAATTGGACATTAAACAATTTTGCGGCTTTAGAGTTTGTAACCTTCCTTTTTTAACGTCAATGTGGTTTGCAATTTTTTTGAAGAGTTTTTGATTATTATCAAAATGGCGATTTTTAAAGGAAGTCGATCATTCTTGATTAGTTGTGTGCAAGCGTTTATCGGCTGTATGGAAGATTGGGTATTTATCTGATAAAATTTTGTAGTCCAAAACTTTTTGTTTATACAAATCATTTGAGATCCAAGCTCTGTACTGTTGTTTAGCAGATACGTTTGTAACGTTTCCACGTTGTGTTCTGATAGAAAAGATTAAGTCAAAGAAAAAGGTAAGAAAAGCTTCATTCGGGTCAGAACATACACAAACACTGTCCCAATTTTCAGCAGAGAGAGGAAAATATTACAATTTTCAGTAGAGGAACATCTTTTTTTACGAAACGTTTGAATTTTATTGGCACATTTTGTATAAAGAGGTAAATGTAACACTTGGACATAGTGGTCTGATACCACTAGGTTTAGGTTCTGATATTTGAAGTTTAGTGTTCGAGAAACAAGTCACAAAGTTTTCAATTTCCTAATAACTCGGGTAAATTTATTTAAAGCTATCTCCAGACTGTACAATGATAGAACGTCAGTTAGTGATGCAGTGTTAGTATGTTCCTTGTCCCAAAAATTAATGTTGAAGTCGCCACACTGTATTGTATCAGTATTTAAGTCAAATATTTCATTAAAGAAAGTATCCAAAAGATCCATAAAAACTTGTTACTTGGGGGCCCACATATGACTAGCATGACTAAATTTGTCTCTAATACCCTATTTCCACAGAATTCGAAATGATCTTCACATGAATCAGTTTTTGATTTAAAAGCCGCAATTTTACGGTCCAGATCATTTCTTTTATAAATTGTAGTACCACCATATTCATAGCAGCTCGGCAGATATAAGAGACTACCGAGTAATATCCCCATAAAGGAAATAATGTGAGCCTGACAGCCGTGACTGGGAATGTTCGTAACCATCCGTCACAATCACTGCTGTTAATAACATTAGTGCGACGTTTTAGGTATCTATCACCGCCGGTATTTATGAACATCCTTTCCCTCATGTTTTAATCGAAGAAACATTGAAATATATCCCTCGCATTAAAGAAAAGGAATATTTCCGTTTACTTCATAACTAACGTTATTTTTTTCCTATAATTTGTGGGTTTATAGTTATTGTCTGTGGGTTTTGGGGACTACCATTAAGCAAATTTTGTCTTCTATGATGGCTCCATTAACAAAGTTTCTTTTAAAAACGACGCAAGTAACGCCAAAGTAGCAATTTTGGCGCTAGCTCGCCGGCGAGGGTCGGATTCTTTGTTAATGCCTGCCCCGATGACACGGGATAGTGCTGCTAGCTCTACAATGAATTTGCAATCATTATACTGTCAGGGTATTTTGAACACCCTGTATACGTATTTGGTAATTTTGTTTGTAGTCTTATGTACTTAGTTAGATTCCGTATACACATATATTTTTTTTGTCAAGTTGTGTTTTATAGTAAATTTGTTTTAACGTGTGTAGCGACCTTTAGGTATGGTAGGTGTGTGGTGAGCTTTAGATTCTTTGTTTGTGAAATTATTATTCCGAAATTTAGGTTGTTTTTTTTTCCTTATTATTTCCCGTTTATAGAAGTTTGATTAACGCTTATTTGTAAATAGTTGTCTATAAGTTTAATTAAGGTTTATTTCGTTTGATTTCCGTAAAATATAATAGAAAATTAAGTACGTTAAATAAATAGTGTATTTATCTGTGTATGATGTCATGTTAGCGACATAAAGACGCTTAAGTATAGTTGTCCAGTTTATTATTAGGTATTTTGGTTTTGATTTATAGAGATTGCATGTGGGCCTTATTGTTCGTACTTTAAGGTAAACATACAGAGGCGGTACAGGATATTTTTGCTGACGTTTAGTTTTTCAACATTTACCGAGTCCTTACGGACGGAAACGAATTTGTGTATCGTGGTACCTTATTTTCCCCTTCCGTTTTTTTAATTGGTGGAATTAAAATAGATAAGAGTTTTTATGAGTAGTGGGATTCAAAATTCAAAGATGGAATTTGTTAATAATTTTTGGGATTCACAAACTGATCGTGCTTTCGAGTAGTATACGTTGCCGTTTATTGTTACGCTTTAAGGGGGTGGTTTAGAACGTTGAAATTTTGGACCTTGTGGTGTTTAACAAACGTACTTTTTTTTGTGTAGTAAGGGTAGTTTAGCTACTCCTGAAAATTACCTGTGAAAGGGATTTATTAAAATTGTTCATCACCAAAGGATTATACCTAGTGCCGATTTCGGTTATACGTAAAGTTACCTAGAGGACATCGTCGTGTTGTATAGTGCTTTAGTGACCTCTTTGGTTTATATCGCTTCTGCGGATTTTAAAATCATCGTTCTTCCAAGTGCCTCTTATTTACCGTACAAAGCGTATTTAAAGATAAAGAAACTTTCGCAATATATTAAAAATTATATTTAATTAAATCAAGTTATAAACATTTTGGATTATTAGTGGAAATAAAACCAATTAAAAGCTAAAAGTTACCAAGTAATTGTGAACGCTCAAATTATTATTATTTTAAAAGAAGTTTTGAATTTATGCAATAACAATTTAACGCGAATCAATCCAAGAATTGTTTGTGTATCATAGAACAATAGTCAACATTTCATTCATCATTTTGCCAGACCAGGAAGATTTCATTTCCGTCATAGCCGTAACCGACCACCTGGTTATCTTCCACTTACATTGTAACACAGGAGAGGTGTAATTCTAGACCTTTAAGGTAACATAATATTGTTTTTTATTAAATATTTCAAGATTTTTTGTGTGTTTCGATTTATTTTTTTTTATGTGTTGATGAAGGTTTGAAAGCGGGGTCATTATCTTTTTTTTTGTTAAAGTAAGTTGTTGTTGGAATTTGTTTAGCGTAATTAATTATAGTTTTGACGCTCCGCCTTCACACTTTTTTATTAAAGGGCAATCGACCCTATTGTAGTGTGGGTATATTATCCACGAATTATAAATATAGGTTAAACGATTTAGACTGGCGTAAAAGCAGTATTCTGATCAGACATCCTGTCGCCTTTTAAGCATTTATTTTTTTGTTTATACTCATTATCGTATGTTTACATTTTTTTATATTTATCATTTTTATTATTTTATTATAGTTTGTTAGGTTTTATAAATGTGTTTTGATTCTATGGAAACCCTTTTGTGTTACATAAGAGTTTTTTTTGCAAATTGCAAGTTACCGGTGTTTTAGTTTTTAACGTAACGAAGTTAGTTTTTTTGTTTTATTGAGTAATAGCGTTATTAATATTTAGTATTTTATTTGATTTTTAGTTGAGTATTAATTCATTTAGAGTTCATTCTATAGATTTTTTGTGTTTTGTTTTGATTATTATTGAATGCCTCATTATTACACTGAGGTGTATTAACGTAACGTTATTGAGTGTTTATCACGTTTTTATTTGACAAGCGTGTAGTGTTTTTTTGAAGCCCGATTTCAGGTAGTTTGCTCAGTTGCTGTCCAGCACACCTGGGATTGATTGCGGATAGGTAAGCGTATGTTTTTTGTATGTTTAGACACGCTATGTACTCGTAATTTTGGCACGACAACCCTTATTTTGACTACTAAACATTCTGGCGCCCAAACCTTCGATTTTGACTTACGTAAGATTTACTATTCTGGATGTGCAATTTTTTTTTAACATCTGACCTACACCCATACGCTGGCTAGTCGGGGCAAAAAGGCCAATTTATCTGTAATCCCGTTCTACCACCTGTTTATACCGTTACAATACGCTATTAACGTCCATTCCAATACACACTAACATACATAACTCTTCTCAATCACCGTCTTACTTTACTTGTCAACAAACTGTCAAATAATATTATTAATTAATATTATTAATATGAATTAATATTATTGGGCAAAATAAAAAGTTTTTTTTAATGATAATTAACCGTAAAATAATTTTCTTCTCAACAAACGAATGGTAAACACAATATTCTTACTAATTCAAAATATAAACTGACATAAGTTGCATACAATAGCTTAAATTTTATAAGTATGCAAATCCTGCAAGATGAAAGGTGCATGAGGATGACCATTAACATAGATGAAATGATTATAATCTATTTGAAAAAAAAACAAATAATAATATATTCAATAAACGAACAATTCAATATTAAATATAATTACAATTGTTCACGGCCGTTTGTACAAACTACCCTGTAGAAATTAAGTTAAGCAGTGCTGACTGCTTTTGTCCCAAGTAGGTTCAACTTTTATAAAAAAAAAACATCATCACCGCCAAATGGTTGCCAAAACCGTTACAGATAGCTCTAAGCTGAGTTTATTTAGTGGTTATGTATTCAACTCCTTTCAGATGTGCTCTATTTTAATTTTATAAGCCGAGAGTTGTATTTTATTTACACTGTGTCTTACACTCTTTACTTGCCCAAGTAAGGTCAACGGACGTGTTTATTCGTAAGCGCAGAATGAAGCTGAATGTTTGTGTGTCAGTAAATGTAACAGTGTTAATTATCAAACTATATATGTGAAATAAACTACTTTCAAGAAGTAATCGCATAAATTTCCAGCCATTATTTGTGTTTTTATTTTATAAATTATGAGTGCATCACTAGAATATTGTGTAAGTGTATTTGGTGGTTGGGTATTTAACTCCTTCCATGTATGCTTTATATTTATTTTTATAAACACGCTGTCACCGGCTGTGAAAATTTTATGTAAAGTACGTCAGATAACTTTTTCTTCTCCTCGTTTTTCGAAATTTTGATTTTAAAAGTCAACAGATTTAAAATGCTTTGTTGCCAAGGATTAACATATTGAGTATTGAGTTAAGAATTAGCATTATAGGAGAAGGCAATATTTATCTGAACTACAATTTGCCCTAAGCAAGTTAAGTACATGTGTACCGTAAAATGAGATAAACCGTTACTTGAAAAGCTGGCAATGCAGTTTCTACGTGAAAGAAAAACATGACGTAATTTGCCGTTTCTTCTACCGAGGTGTCCCATTTCTGGTGCGGTTGATAACTGAATGTATTGAGCAATTTGAGTGGTTGTTGGCATTCATATTCAATGTGTCGAAACTGAGGGATTTTTGAGTGTCTTCAGTCTTTATATGGTTTCGGTTAAACGCAGTTGTGGTAGTAGGTAGTGACACAGAATTTAGGATAGTGTTTTCAACAAGTGCTTCCTGACCGCTTTTGCGGATTGAATGTTTTTTTATGGGGAAGTGTTGTGCTCGCCGATCCCTATTTCCGTGCTTCTGCTATCAACCCTTAATAGACCAAGTCTCACTGTACATACATTTGTAAATACTTACGTTAATCACAAGTAGACTTGTGTAAATAATACCGTGAGTAAAAGCTTCTGTGTACATAAACCTTACAACGTCGTTATTCAGTCAGTTAAGAACGCAACGTTAATGAACTTGCCATTTGGAAGTTGCTACACTTGTTTGTCGCTTATTAGTAGTAAGAAATTTTCCTGACGAGAGCGTCGACGAGGAACCAGTTCATGTCCAGATTTCTTCCGCTATAACCTGGAGGAAAAAGTTCAAAGAATACTTCTAGAAGGTAATCTAAGGTTCCCAGAGCGCAACTTACGTCCACCTTGAAGTAGCCAGCTTAAACGTAAGTGAGACACTTGTCTGTTTAGGGCTGATTTATTTACGCGTGCTCAGGTGTATTCTTACCGATTTTGTTTTGACGACATACTGACGCCCATTACACGACTTTGTCTTAATCGCGACTCACTCTTATTGATGACTTTAGAGAATACGCCAAACCACTTTCGGTATTTAAAATTCAGAAACACGCCCACGGGCCTCTATTCCACCGAGTCAGAGCGGTGAACTTTAATTATCGGTTACTTTCCATGCTAATTCCATTTTGGACTCTAACAACGCCCAAATAAGTATATTGATAACTGCCGTAATGTTTCTAATGTAAACAATAAAGCTCAATATCTGTAGGCCAGTAAGTAAAACAATATTACTTATATCCAGCTATGTGTGTGCACTTAACCATTTTCAAGAAGTAATTGGATAAATTTTCAGCTATTCAATCCATAATCGAGAATGAAACTCATGCTTATGACATGGTGGACATCAGAAGCTGCAACTTAACATTTCAATTCAATTGCAACTAAGTCGTATAATTATAACCAAACCATAAAACTAGATCGAAAAATGCTGAATATTAGTACAAAAATTCAGTGTGTATTAGTATATGTACAATAGTATCACCTGTGTTACACGAGGGTTGAACAAACATGTAATTTTTCGTTCCGAGAATATTTCTGATTTTTTCCCAACTTTCAATTCACAATCTTGAATACTGTTTATAGTTTAAAGTTTTTAAAAAAATGGTAGGTTATTTTTCTAATGGGATTTCTGTAATAGGTTTGATTTGGACAGGTGCGTTTCGCACTTGAAAATACAATATAATTTCCGCTTCGTTTGAAGTTAAATATGGTTCTCGTGTATGAAGGAAGAAAGCTTTGAGTTTTCCTAGTTTTATAAACTTAATCACTAAATGTGAGATTTCTGAAAGGTAAATTTGGTGATGGATGTTACTTTATCTCTATGGATAGTTTTCTATTAATATGTTTAGGCGCATATATGTTTCATTCACGTTGACTAGGTATGGCATGCTTTTTATCTAAAAACATCACTAATTTCTGCTCCTTTTCAGCTTACCATCAGCAGAAAAACTATACCTAATAACTGTAATAACTATAATTGGTAAAGTGGTTTCGGGTAACAGTATCTTCGCCTCTCTTATGCAAATATTAGGAAGCAATTCATACTATTTTCTTTTTGTACACCCTGATTAAGTCAGGATAAAGTTTGATAGACAACCGGTGTTAATTTGATCGCTTCAATAGTTTAATTTACATCAGCTGGGGAGTATATGTTCACCCACTACATGCTGCATGATTCTCCTATTTACGGAAGCCATTTAAGCTAAGTGTATTAACATTTCCTTATTTAAATATAATTTAGAACTACACTGTAAAGAGAACTACATTGACTGCCGTAACTACTAATGTTTTGTCCACGATATAACTACGTCATATTTTAGATTTCAGTGCCTTTCTCTTACGTTTAGGGTTTACTTAAATTTTTAATAATAAAAACCAAAAGCGACTTTATAGTGTCTGTAAAGTAAAAGTGACCACCGTCTTACCAAAACAAATTTTATATTTTGTTTAACAACCATTAAGGCATATATTACTGACAGATGATGCTATATGTAAACGATTGTATCTATTTCATATCGATAAGGTGTGTAGGTGATACTAGTTGGAATCCACCATTTTACTAACATCGAGTTACAATATTTTATATTTGGAATTTTTTTTTTCTAAGGAAAACAATAAGTCATACCACAGATTAAAAACGGTACCGCAATGCACTATAATAAAAAATAACAACCTATCAATTTGTTACTGCAGCTGTAGAACCATCTCTCTACTTTTATATTCTGAAATGTACATGTACGTTGTTCAATTTAATTAACAACTAAATATTTGAGTATGTTTACTGTTATAATATCAACTGTAAGTATGTAAGTATTGATATTGAGAGTAATAAATGGTTCTGTTTACTTTTTTTCATTTTTGGGGCTCTTTTAATGGAAGTAATACGTAAGTTAGTTACTGACTACTAATTTTTTCTTATTTTTTTGATCACATTTTGGTTTGATAATAAATATAGCTATTAGTTTGACCTGTATTGCGTTTTACTTTATTATAGTGTATTTTACTTGTTTACTTGTGCGGTTCCGCATGTGTTCTGTTACAACTTCACTTCCCATTTCGTAGCTTAGGCGCTACCTTTTTAAAACTACGTGGCGTCTTGGTAATATATATATATATATATATATATATATATATATATATATATATATATATATATATATATATATATATATATATATATATATATATATATATATATATATATATATATATATATATATATATATATATATATACATACAACATCCTAATAAACCAAAAAAGCCCGGCAGGAGCTTTTCTGAGAGGATACTCATGACAACCGTATTTTGGGATGCTGAAGTTGTATTGCTCGTTGAATCCATGGAACGGAGTACAACGATTAATAAGGACGTATACTGTGAAACGTTGAAAAATCCAAAACGGGCCATATAAAACAAACACCGCGGTATACTGTTTTTGTACGACAACGCTCGACCGCACTCTACTCAGGCAACCAAGCACCTTCTGGCACAGTTCAAATAGGACGTATTTAATTATCCACTTTACACCCCAGATTTGGCTCACAGCGATTACCATCTGTTCGTGCATTTGGATCTCAGCGCTTTAGTGATGGCGAGGAGCTGAAAAATGCGGTCACAGGCATAGATTTTTATGCTGATGGAATGTCTAAGTGAAGAGGTGCGACAAGTGTTTGAATGCGAATGTTGAAAAATAGAGGAAAGGTGTAGTTTTAAGATAATACATTGTTTTTATTTACTTTGGTGTTTTTTTTTATAACGAATCGGAGGTTACTTTCAAAATTACAACTAAAGATGTGAATTTATGATAGAAATCAAATTATAATGACATTTCTAAGTATCACAGCATCCCTTATTTGAAGTATTACCACCACAACGAGTTACTAATTACCAAATTGCTGTCGCATTCACATACTTGGTATCAATGTATTTGTCTTTCAAACTTCATGGATGCTACTAACAGGTCAGCTGTCAATTTTACAAGTTAGCTTGTAAAATGACTTTTCATTGTTATATTTAGTTTGATTAAAGGATGTTTACGGATGACCAACACGTAAAATGATCATCTAATAAGGACATTCTTGAACTTTATTTGATTTCATTTTGTTTTGAAACGAAGGTCCATTTTCTTAAATAGTTTATTTAAATTCAATAATTATTTTGGTGTAGGAGCTTCATGTAATGACGTTACGAATTTTTCAAGAAGTAATATTAATGTTGCAACATATCACTATTTTTTATCTAAAGACTTGAATGATGTGTTTTCGTTAGTCACTTTGTGTTTGTAAGTTTCATTTTTTCTTTATATACATAAATCGTATTGACACTAACTGAATCAAACTCCTGGGAATAAAAAAAAAACGTACTCACTTTACTATACCTAGACGACATCTTCTTAGATAAGCGCTTAGAGTTTTGTTTGTTGCTTGCAGCTGCGCAAACTTTATCGATATAATTTATTACTTAATATCCTTCAGCACTCCGGCGAGGGGTCGTTGAATCGTCGTACTCTTTTGTGTTTTTCAAGTTATTTTACAACTACACACAGTCATGTTAATATCTACTACTCAATTCATATTTTATTGTTTGGATAGGCGATACACCTAATACGCAAAATAGTAGTCACATAAAACAATAGATACAATTATTATGTTAAGAACATATTGGAAAACACCTTAGTTCCTGCAACTCCCATAATTTTCCACTTGTTTCCAAGCGAAGAAGTTTTTGAATCCACTAAATGTTTAATTTATACGATCAGTAAAATATTTTTTTTTAAATTGCTGCAATAGTTATTTATGTAACAAGTGCAAAAGGTGAGTGTTTATTGCAAGCGACGAGTGTTTGTCCCGTTAGCCTTAGTGGAACGAACCCTTTTTACACGAATTGCATGCAATACTTTTTTACGTTCATTAACTCATTACTAGATGACCATAAGTGTCGGTAAACGAAAAATATTTTATAGCGTAATATTTAATACTTAGTTATGATTGATTATCATTGTTGGCGTGATTTTCTGGATCTAAATTTAAAGATGCTACAGTGGGTACTGGCTTTTGGTGGTGTCAAATAAAAGTCTGCATTGTTACTGTCATATTTTCATTCTAAATAAAATAAAAGATTTCATTGCTTGAGATTTAACTATAATGTTCTAATAATTACACCATGGCCTAATTACGTTTCACCTATTTAATCAAAACATAAAATCAAACGCGTCATAACCTAAAATCTGTACAAATGTATTTATTATAAATTTTGTTATGAACGAATAAGTTCTACATAATAAAGACAGAAATTACATTGGTTGAGGCTTATACATCGATAGCTCAGTTGGTTAGAGCGGTACTCTAGCAAAGTACATGTCGTAGATTCAAATCGTACTCGAGGGAAACTTTTTACTTATGTATTCAATCAAATTAATTGTAATTTCTGTACACATGTAGTTTAGTTCTGTTTTCAATCCACATTTTACTGATATTTCCACTTTACAATAAAGTTTTTATTGCGCTAGTGCACTAAACGATAACCTTTTGCACCAAAAATGATGCAAGTGTTGGTTTTTTTAATGAACGTAGAAAAATAGATTTACCATAACCAAATTTTTTAACTTGATCCAAAACTCCTATTTCTTTAAACACGTAGGACAATAATACTTCTTATTTTCTTTCCACTAATACGGCAATCTTTTAAATACTTAGTTCCGTAAAATAGTGTTTTCTGGCCATGTCGTCTATAGCTTAATACTTTAAATGCTTAAAAACAAATTTTTTTTATCTACAAGAAAATGATTTTGTATTAGAGCTACATTAAAGTTATCTAATTCAAAATGTTGTAGTACAATAATTCGAATCTGAATCTTACGAACGCAGACACACATACACACACGCGCACCTTCACTCGCGCACGCGCACGCACACGCACACGCACATGTACACGCAATCGTACACGCACACGCACGCGCACGCACACAGGCACAAGCACACGCACACGCACACGCACACGCACACGCACACGCTCATGCACACTCACACGGACACACGCACACGCTCACGCACATGCACACGCACACGCACACGTATACACACATTGATCCCAATAACAAATGAATTCACATGGAAAAAAGCTTTAACGTAAGCGTATGATGTATAGGGCTCAACAATACCAAAAACATCTGGACACTGAAAATTCAATTAAAAATATAATTAATTAATTTTGTTAAATACATAAATAGAAAGTTTACCTCGAGTATATGTCGTTATGTATGTAGAGTATGTATAACTGATGTAAATTCTAAATATAATGAAATTACAATCCAATTACTTATATTAATACATATTGCAATACCGCAAGAATATATTTGGTACTCTTCGATTCAAAACAATTTATGTTATCTGGCACAAGTTGTTGGTGTATCCTACAACATCACCAATCTTTGGGACCATAATAAAAATCGTGTATGTGAAATCGACAGCAACGTTCAACAACATTACTTTGCTTGCAATTATTTAATTAATTTTTCTTAAGATTCTCCTTATTTTACAATAGTTATGAGACACGAGGTGTTTTTTGTTGACTTCATCAAAAACGAAAGAAGTTTTGTTTTCGTTTAATTTAAAATGTAAGAAATAACTAATTATATAAAAAAATGCACAAATATTATGAGTTATGTACAAAATGTTACTGCTGTCACATTCCAATTTAAAAATTACAAAAAAAAGTATTTAAGTCAATCGGAAATAGTCGTTGCGTGCGCTTATAAGGATAAGCGGTTTGCTGGCTCCACTCCTCAAAGACGGTCGGGTGTGCAGTAAAACCTAACGTAGCTGAAATAACGCCTCAAAAGCGTTATGCTACCCATAAATAAAGCTCAGGATTCCGTAATAATCACCGGCGCCACTGTGATCTCTATTTATCGATATAAGCCTTAGGCAGGTTATTAAAAATATTGGTTTATCGCAAAAACCAAGGACATCACCTACTCGGTAAGTAACTTACTTAATTCCAAACACAAAACGCGTAATTTTCAGTCTAAATCACGAAAAGCAGGATAAAATCATTTAAGTAAACGCATTAAATTTTATTCAATAAATTTTGAAAACACAAAAGTTAAAAAACATTCACAACGCTTCCTAAAATAGTTGTAAAGTAGTATCAAATCATTTTCGCGAATACATCAAAGGCTGTAAACATATGTTCACCCCCTATCATGAAAATATCTACTAAACGCCAATTATAACAAAAAAAACCTCATCTATTTAATTGAAAACCTGAAATATTAAATTAGAATTCAACATCAAAATATTACTTTTACTATAGTTGATTGTTTTTGCAATTGTTCTAACATTAGAAACACAAAAAGAAAGACTCATCAATTACGTTACGGGAATTAATTAAGTCACTATGATTGATCAACGCAATTAAGAAACTAGTGTTACTACTACATACTATCTGAAAATCGCTTTAACCAGAAAATCTAATTTCAAATCGACTCTCGTTAAAAGAAATTGTCTAAACTAGAAAAAAAAGTAAACTTAATTTGCGTGTAGCTATTTAACTGTCCATTCAAAAATCTGTTTAAAATAGGTAATATTGTAAATTTAAAGTTATTCTTTCATTTAGAAAACCTACAACGCATTATATATCTATTTATCTCATAAGGTCAATATAATGTACGTACCGCGAGCGATATGGATAGTATTTAACTAACTAAAACCACCTTCTAAGGCTATTCAGACGCTCAAAATTTTATATTCATTTACGTAAGTACCTCTCTCGCGTGTTTATGTCAGCTTCTACGTCACTTTTAACCGACAAATTCAACTTAACCTACTGAAAAGTTACCCTCAATGTGAATCTCAAGAAACTCAAACTGCACGTTTTCCTTCAAAACTCTAATTTGCATAATCGCTTGCATGATTACAATGTGGAATAATTTAGTAAACGGGAATTTGAATGTGTATAAACGGAATAGTTTTAATATAAAAGGAATTAAAGTCATTAATATATATTGTCGTAAAATCTACAAGAATCTATTTTCCTTCTCTTACAACATTATTTGGTTAAGTTTTCAGTGCAATACGGAGAATATCAGTAATGTAGAATAACGTGAGCAGAGGCTACAAAGGGTGCGGATGAAAGAAGCTAAGCAGTATTTTGTTGACAAATTTGACGGTAAAATGTTGGCCGGATAACGCGCATTTTTTTTTAAATTTTAGTCGCTAACGTAAAGCTATCACAAAATTAAGCACCGTAGTTCAAAACTAATAAACTACAGAATCTGTAAGGGATTTATAAAATATAATTGTGCATAGTTTTGGAAGTGTCCTCAATTTTAAGAAGTACTTTTCATTTATTTTGAATAATTGGTGGCAAACCCAGATATAATGAAACATAGTATCTGTGTGTAAACAAGTAAAGGCTTAAACCCTATATCATCATTAATATTAAATAGGTGTAGGTGTACATTACTAATTAATTAACTAGACTGTTGGAATTTTATTAGTGACAACTGATCACAAAATAAACCGTTAGGGATATTAGGATCGAAAAGAAGGTGAGTAAGACGCAAAAGAACAGTAGAGAAAATTCTACAGAAATTTATGGCACTAGACTACATTTTTCGCGTACGGACCAAGTGACTGACTTGCTAAGTAAGACCTCGTTTTAAGGACTTGTCGGACCGATTTTGTCGGTATTTGGATACCCAATTCTATTGATTTGTCTGTTTTTCTCACGTTGATGTAATTTATAATAGATTTTTTTATTTATTTGTAAATATACATACAATTTGTCCATATATTTAATGTCGTTGACCTACACTACTTTCAAGGGGATCAATTTAATATTATTAGTTGAGGGTCTTACCGCCAAAATTATTTAGAACTAATATCGCTTTGGTTGTAATCAATGTTTTCAATGATTTATTTGTTAATTCCGTTGAACTTTAATGATAAATTTTCTGAATTTACTAGTCAATTATATGAAGCATTAAAATTAGTATTTTCTTATCAGTTACCAAACTTTAATATTTTGAAAGTAGGCTTACTGATTAAATTTAGCGATTCATATTTTAATGCAATTTATAATTGAAAGGGAATTTTTCCGAATTTGAAGTTGAAACGTGAATTATTTATTTACCGTGTAGGCATTTAGGGACAGCGGGCTGTTTGAGTTTTCCACAACCTACCTACAACCAGTGATGGATTCTCAACATACATACATAAAGTATGTATCCATGGTGGGACTAAGGATTGGTGCGGTCAGGATGGGATCAGCAGGCTCGGGGTTAGGGTTTGTGTGTGTGTGTGTGTGTGTGGGGGGGTTAATACTTCAGGATTTACCTAAGTAGCTGGGCGTATAATAATATCAGTGATCATGCCGTTGTATGTGTATGTAGAAAACCCCCTGAAATAACTTCATACAGGGTAGACGGTAAAAGGAATCGAACCCGTAACCTCCCAATCCTAAGCAGGTCGTATTACCACTGACCTACTCACTCGGTTAATAGTACTCACATTTGAGCCAATTGCGAGTAGTATGAAAATAGCTTTACGTTGTAAAAGGTGGATGATTTTTAAAGACTGCAACAGTGTTATATATCTGATTGATGACGTTTTATGCAATGGTATTAACTGCAGTCAGTTAGGTACGCCCTGTGAACAACGATTATTAACCCGTATTTATTATTGGATTTGGCACAAAGTAATTGATTTGCTTCGTTTGAATTGAATCAAAGACGCAAGACAAACGATTTGAATTTAATTCATTACATAAAGATAACGTAAAATTGAGTATATAATAAAATTTTGATGTTAAACGTCTAAAAATTGGCACAAATTCTAAAGAACTGTATACTTATCATTAAATTTAGTGTAAGTTGTTAAATTTATTCTTAACACCTCAGCTTAATACGAAAAAACTGAATTGTATAACCACATTCTTTATTTTTCGCCAGTTCAAGTTAATTATAGTTCCACATTTGCTTTTGCTTTACAATTCAAAGTTAATTTTAGGTTACTGCAATTTCTGGTCTTGATTCGCCCTCAATTACTATTTCCCTACAAATTATGCACTTTAACATAACTCGCCATTGAAGTTTCGCTTCTCCTATTTTAATACATTCAGGTTCCGGTAGATATGCCAACTCATACACAGTAAAAATCTACTATTGGTTAGAAATGTCAAATTTATGTAGGCGCTGATTGTAGATAAGACATTTCGGTGTATATATTATAGTGAAATAGAACGAAATAAATTTTACGGGTTGGCCGTTTGATCTACTTTATACACGAATTAAAAATTAAGTACTTAATTACGTATTTAGTAAGGATTGAGTACTTCCTGCAAAATTCTAATCGTTTTTGCTATCTTGATAAGATTATGTTTTCTTGGTTATTTTATTGTTCCAACTAAAAACTATCAACTTTATAAGTTTAATCATATTCTGGCATTTTGCATTTTACATTTTGATTTATAATGCTGAATAAATTCAGTTTGGTGCTTTTAGTGCATGACCGAACTATTTTGCATTTCTTAATTCGCCTTTTAAACTAAGTTTAACTAATTTAATTCTGTTCAAAAACTTGATCCAATAAGTTTGGAAAATTAGTCCCGATATCATTAATATTTACTTTACTTTTAACTTTGTTTTAGGCCTTTTAGTAACGAGACACTTAAATCTTGAAAGAAGAAACAGTTTGGCGTTTCGAAGTTACCAACACTTTTTTGTATTTAGAATTTACATCAGTTCATACATAAAGACAAAGTTTACATCGATTGGGGCTTGAATCTCGATATCGCAGTTAGTTAGCGCGGTACTCTAGCAAAGTACAGGTCGTAGGTTCAAACCCTACTCGAGGTAAACTTTTTATTTATGTATTTAATAAAATTAATAATAATTTGTAATTAAATACTTACCTTTGAATTTATTCGTTCTTAACAAAAACTTATAATAATTTAATATTAGTCAAGTTGCTTTCGTATGTGTGAATCCTTGTGATATTGCATATCGCGTACAAAAGTTGTTAATGGACGGATTTGAACCGGATTTTTTTAGAAGACAGATGTCCAAAAGCTCTACCTTGGTGCAAATTTTGAAGCCGAAATTTTGATTTTAAAGTGAAAAATAGCCAAATTTAACTACACCACTGGATTTAGGAGCCCCTCGAATGCACTTATAGCAATTTGTGCGAAAAATAGTTTGTTTCTAAACAAGTTATGACAATATAGGCAAAATCGAATAGAACCCAAAGAGAAACAAAACTAAACAACTTAAACACTGGTAATCTTATTAATAAGAACCATAAAAAGCAGTATACACAAAAGAACCAAAAATTACTCTAATAAGAGTTGACAAAAAAAAATATGATTAGAAAATTACATTTTTTAATATGGAAAAGGGGTTTGTCAAATCGATTCACACTAATCACGTTATTAAATTTAAATTTGTGTAGCTTCCACTAATCCTCCGTTTAAGTCGATATTTTTTCATAACGTTTTCTTATATTTTGTACATTTTGTAATTGATGCGCGTTAATCTCCTCACTCGCTTCATTTATCCTAGTTCACAATACCTCCCGGTTATATGGCCGTGTCTTATAAACTTTGGACTTAACAAAAGCCCACAGAAAAAAATCCGGAGTTCGGGGTGGCCAATGAATTAATGGACTGTTTTGACCTATCCAATGATTGGGGAAATTCTCGTTAAATCACTCCCTGACTTGTCTCGCATTGTGTATTGGACATCCATCCAACTGAAAATGTAGATTTACTCTTTCTTGTAATGGAAGATTATCGAGTGCATTAAAAAATTCGTTCTGAAGGAATAGAAATTGTTCGACATTCATATTCCCTTCAAAGAAGAATGGACCAATGAGTATCTCATGAATTATCCCACACGAAACGTTAACTTTATGACTATATTGTCTTCGGCAACTAATTATCCACTCTGAATTCCCTGAAGCCCAAAACCGCGGGTTCTGTGATGATACAATTCCATTCATGGTGAATGTAGCTTCATCGCTGATTAAGACATTTTTTAAAAATTCCGTAATTGAGAAGGGTCTGTGCCCACAGACTAAACTCCATTCGTTTCTCATTATCGTCTGATTCCAGAGTGTGAAGAAACTTAGGTTTATAGGATTTTATGTTATTTTTGTTAGGCAGCGTCGCATACTTTCTCTAGATAAATTTAAATCTAAACTAGCAATTCCTGAGGCTATTATTAGAATTGTTTGTAAAATAATTTAAAACGTCTTGCTCGTGAATACGTCTTCTCTGTTGACTGTCCCTCTCTAGAAGGCATTTTGATACAGCACCAAATTCCATAAAAGTATTGTTTATTTTTTAATCTACTATCAACATGTAATGTCAAGTTTTACGACATTTAATGACATATCGTAATGTCATACTTTACCGCACTAGTGCGGTAAAGTAAAGGTGAGAATAAAATATTTACTAAAATAAAATCTAACAAAGTTTAATAAACTATTTATTATAAACATTAATAATAAAATTCTTGCAATTAGAAATCTTTAAACCAGATGTAGAGGTAACACTAACGTTGTCCATAGAATTGACAATCTGAGTTTGCTTAAACTTTACAATGACAATTATGTAATACGCCTGCTTGGACAATACCGTTTCCGCTTCCGAAACGTCACGCTCAAAAAGCAAAAACTGTGGAAATAGGCCGATAAACTCAACCCCTTTAAATAGTTGTTGGTTGGGAACAAGGAAGTAACCTTTATAAATTCATATAAAACTTTAGGACTGTACATTGATTACAACTTTAAGTGGCAGGATCATAACTAACCCAAAAATTAAACAATGCTTTGTTTGCTTTGCGATGGTTAAAATATTTAGGTACAGAATACAATTCCGAGGTATGTAACTCAAATTATAAAGTAAGCAATAGCAGCTTACTCTAAGAAATCACATTATACGAAATAAATTAGGTAGAGTTATAAATATCGTGTATGGGAAATGGGTAATGATTTGAAAACATTTAAGCTTTAGGGAAATAATAATGCAAAGTATTATTGACTGATTGTAAACTTTCAGTGTTTTTTGTTTTCTAATACCGTAGCTGTACAATTAAAATATACACAAATTTAACAATTCTGTAGAACCTTTAAAACTAAATTTTAAGTAAAGGTTTTAGTACGATGCCTTACAATTTGTGCAACTTTATTGTAAAACTATTTGTAGTGTTAAACAACGAAAATTGGAAAAAAACATTCAGCAAGTCAGCAACATGTAAATCAGGACATTTCTGGACAATCAAGGACTTGTTTTATTTGTCGAGGTTGATTTGAACAAAATTTCAAATTTTATTTGTCTACCCATTTAGTAGTATTAGTTGAAGTTGATTTATTTTTAAAAATGTCTAGGTACTCTTTAATTTTATTAGTTTAACCAGGGTAATAAACATTTCGTACGTTAGGATGAAATCACTACTTTGTATTTACGTTTGATTTTTAACCACATTAATAAATTAGGTCAAGTACATTTATATTTATGCAAATTGCCTGATTGATTAGTTTGTTAACACAGTCACTTGTCCAAGTTCAATAAACTTTATTGGTGTTTAATTGTGAAATCCACTTTTATTGTACAACCAAATTTCTTGTGCTGATAAGTTTTAAACTAGTGAGTCATCTAATTTTTTTTATATTATTACGGCTTTATTCAATAAAATTTAAAAAATCAAACAAAAACGAGAGTTAAAAAAATAGTTAACGGTTAAACTATAACAAAGTTTGGCGATAAGTTAATCTTAACATCAGCATTGTTTCTTTAAATACGCCCATGATTCTTTTAGACATATTAGAAGAGCTTTTTATTCTGCATTCAAGCATGTATCGCATTTTATGGTTTAATTGCCATGTTTACCATCAACCCTACATATACATATGTAGGTATAGAATGTTATGCAATCGACTTTTTTTTCACTATCGCTAAACAGCTGCACATTTCAAAGATATAAAAATACGTAGATGTAGACCTTAAACATATCGATTAATTATGTTCTATATGCAATTTTTTGATACGATGAGTAATTTAGCGACAAAACAATTCCTAAGGTCTTACACTTTACTCAAATATACCTTCAGCGAAAAAAAAATTATGAATCACATAAATTAAAAAGGATGGTGTCTCAAATAAAAAGTGGCGGCCCCAAAAAGGAACCCTGTGGAGCACCGGCAGAGATAGAGGCTTCATGCGAGAGATATCCATTAAATTTAGTTTTAATAGTTCTGTTGAGTGGAAAGACCTAATAAAAGGCACAGGGTTGGGTGAAAAACCATAATACCCTAAATTAACGTAGAGTAAAGTACGATTGATAATATCAAACGTCCAAAAAGTCCAATAGTATAAGCACAATTATCCATTTTGTGTTCATGCCACTGAAGATATAATTAGTAACAGAAGAGGGAGCATTAGAAGTATTAAAGTTAAATATTGTGATACTTCTTTTATCTTTCTAACCCAGAATGTTAAAAAAGTGTTTATAGTCCTACTCTGTTCACAATTAAAGTAGTTTTTTAATCATAGCGAAGTGTTTTAAAGTATTTAGGATTATTTTAAAATGCAATTGCACAACCTTCTAAAAACAAAGCATTCGACATAAGTGAACATTTCTCGAAACGAGAAGAACGCAAGCAAGAACACCAAAGTTTGTCACTTTGGCAATGTGAAACCTGTATACAGGTGTGTATAAATTGGCGCATTTCCTACTTGTGGCGTTATTCTTTGGACAATTTTGATACGAAAATATATTTACAAAAATGTCAGATCTGCTTTTGTTTCTTCACAGGTCATCTAAGTTTTCAGTTTCAATGTGACAATTCTGTCATAAGTTTCACAGTTTATATTTTTCGCTGCTGTTCGCTGTGTACACAGCCAGAATAGTCAAGCTGATCACGCCGAAAATGTTGGAGCGAGTTATCCGTGCCATCCCGCGTCGCTTAGAGATTTGTATCAGCATGCATGGATATCAATTTGAACAGTTTCTTTGAACAAATACAATGCGAAATCAAGACAGTCGGTTCATTATTTGTTCATCCCTCTGATGTCTATGTCCATATGAATTCAAATATTTTGTTGATAAATGGCCATCTGTTGATGTGTTTACATTAATATCAGCGTCGCCATTTAACTTTTTCTTGCAATGGCTCGTATGAACAAACGAAAGCATATCCGACACTTTTCTAAATACATGTTCGTCTCAGAATTGTCTAAAGAATAACACCAGGTGTAGAAAATGCGTCATTTATGCACAGCCTGTAAATACTGTCTTGCCTATTTGGGCAAGAGAGCCTATATACATATTTTTATTGAATTCGCCGCCGTTGTGCAAACTGTGTAAATATTCAAACTCAATATAAATTTTAATTAAAGTCAATTCTTCATAATGTATATTGTGTAATTTTTCAATTAACGCATTACTTGAAATATTGAAGTTTACCGTACACATTTCTAAGTTGAATTAATTTAACAAAGAATTAATCGAAAAAGTATTTCAAAATCTAGCGGTTCTTTTTACAACTGTTACAGGAATTATACGTCCGACTTCTATACTTATCTCCTGCACTCAGTCAAAAAGAAAAGCGGACAAGATCAAATGTGTATGGCTGTAGAAATCTAATAACGTTCAAACTGAGATCTATTACATAGTATTCTTGACCAAATTAATAGATTAGTAGGTTACAACGCGTTTACCCGCACAGACTTAGGTTCGGGTTATCATTAAATCCGGCTTCAGAATCTTATTTGGTACGTCACCGCGGAAGATCAGTACTAGTACAGGAGAATGTGTTTTGGGTCCATATCGCCCGATTTCTGCTGTTTGTTAAACATTGCGATAGTGTTGGATATATGACTATACCCTAAATAGTTTGTTTATAAATTAGTAACTTGGGTGTACAAGCGAGATCGCCAAAAATTGAAGCTGTGCGTCAATTCCCAACTGTATAATCAAACCTGTAATAGCACTTACCTGCAAGAAGAGTACCTGGAAATAGGACACACGAGAAACAACTCTTGAAGCACTGAAAAGTAAAATTTTTGAACGTCTTATTTTAACCTTTTACGACTCAATTTTCCCAACTGACGTTCATACCAACACGAATTAAGACGGGAGACTATTTCAGGTCCAGAAATCTTAATTTTGAGATTTAGCTTATTGGAGATGACAAACTAACAAAGCAGAGCAAATGTATCATGAGTATGAGCTTTAATTACAACCAAGTAATCACCACACTAACCGTATTACAACTTTGAATAAATAATGGGATTTACTTAATTACTCCAAAATTTCCCAAGGAATTATTAATGACATTTCCGCAGAACTCGAATTATCTAGAGTTAGTCGAGATTTTGACGCAATTAGGGCAGACGCCTCAGAAAGTTTTATTAAAAACAGGAAAAGCGAGAGAAAGTATAAAGTTACAGATTTCACTTTAATTCAAAAATGATCGCAAATAGGCAAAGCGGAAAACTCAACCCAAAACATTCGGACTCAATGATCGCTACAAAGTGTAAGGTATGCCTTCATCGACCAGAAGACTATGAATAGGTTGAATTGCGAGGACAAATTGTCGGAACATAATGCGTAAAATACTATTGCATCCTTTTGTTTTTATGTTTATTAAAGTGGTTATCAATTTATAGTTCTTTTTATTACGTCTTTTAATGCCCAAAAAATTGTTTTGAGTACACCTAAAGGTAACGTTATGCAGAACAGTTAGGCCTTTTCATACATATGTTTTTTTTTCTTTTTAAACAGAAATTTTATAAACACCATTAATATTTAAAGATACCATTATTATTTAATAAATTGATTAAGACTTGTCCATTGTAGGACACAATGTTACCACTGCACATGTACACCGTATCCCAACGAGAGGGCAAAGTAGATATTTACTTAATCGTATTTGTATTATAATCTTATGTTACATTGGAAGAATATTTTAGCTTATGACTCATTGAGCAGCTATTTCGAGTTATAATCGGTAAAAATTACAAGAACGCTAACGCAGCTTCTGTTTTGTTAAATTAAGAACGCTGCCATTTAAAGGTACAAATTTATTTAAGTTTGAACGTATTAAATAAGTATTCGTTCAAAAATATTAGATTCATATTGTATTATGTAGATATTTACAAAAATCTGACGGTCATATAACGGTTGGAATTTCATCATTTTGCGGAAGTACATAAAGCCGATTTGTGAAAGTGATATAAAAAGTTTAATTACTGTTTTAATACCACGTTGAGAGAATTTGACGATCTAAATCGGTGGTCCGGAAGAGACTTCTTAATTTTGTCTAACAAACGATATTGTAATTTCAGTTTTTGATAAGGCATTAGGTGGATGCTCTTATATTGTTAAAGTATTTACTCTATCGTATCAAATTCTAGTGTATGGCGTAATAAGAGCATAAGAAATGCAATAAAATTGTTAAAGTTATGAAATAAGCTTTCATTCATGATGTAATTAGAGGTAAAATTTGTTGTTAAAATTTAATACCCTTAAAAGTACTGGTGTTTGCCTTATCTACCAGAAGGGCGAAAGCATTCCATAATTTTCAAGTTTCGTTACCCTTTATACAAAACTATGATTGACTAGTTTTAAATTTAGAGCCAAAATCTGTAGCCGATCACATGATGTTACCTATAGATTAAAAAATATACGAGATGTCAGTTGAAGCTGGATATTAACGAGAACATGCGCAAGAATCCGTCGATCCTCCCTTAAAGAGTTGTTTTCGCTTAAACGCGTCATAACTTGAGTGATGTAATAGAGTGCAAGTTATAGTTCTATGAATGGGATAAAATTTATGTCAATTATGAGTAAATTTTTTAATATTAAGTGATATAAACCATTTTTTAAATTAGCGAAACATTTTCAATTTTAATGATTCTTTGTCATTCAGACACTTAATGTAATACAGCTTATTATGTATTCTGTGTAATAATTTCGCGTTATTACCGAAAAGTAAAAGAGAATTTATGTTGAAATTCTTTTTCTACATAAAGTGCAACAAGTAAAGGGGCGAATAACACATAAATACTGGGAATTTAAAGTAATGTAAGAGAAAATTTAATTAAAATTGCTATAAATTAAACTATTTACATATTAAATTGTATTCCTTTTTTATATTATGTACAAATTTAAACGTTTTAATAACAATTACACCTATCATCCTGAATGGATAATAACAGCTTTAAAAAATTAATTGAGTTGTTACAACATGGAAATGCAAATATAAGCCTGCCGTATTTACAAAACTATGGAATCTAATTTAGTTTTAAAAAAGAACAGTTAGATCTTCAACTAAATATTATTAAGCTGCCTTGAAGGTGACAAATTAAAATACCCCCTAATGGGTCAGGCCTAACAGCCATGGAACCAATTTAGCTAGATTTGATGAAGTTATATTCCGATATTCATGATTGTAATCGTTATCATATACTGAAAGCAAAATGTGGAAGTTTAATGTGGTTTTAACTTTAACTACATATATTTATATACAATTATAAGATGCCAAAACCTATTTAATCGGAGATTTTCTTCTTTCCTGTTGAAGTTATTTAAATGTTTATATACTTCAATAACTTCACAATGTAAACGAACATAATGAGTTTTTCTTGACACACTTACATTTTAATTGCAATGGTTTAAATTATTTATAGTAAGCTATGGGTCAACTTTTCTAGTTGACCCAATCTACTAAATCTTTTATGTTCTTTAGTCCAGTATTAAAGCTGCGTTTTTTGGTACCAATTTATACTTTTGCACAAGAACAAGAAAATTTACGCACTCCCGTCATATGTTTGAAAAATCATTATCCTGAATTTTTCTTGTAGGTTTAAAAACACATTAAGGTCATGCTCAATTAGAATTTTAGTAATTCTATATGTAACATTAGTTATAAAAAAAATACTAACATTAAGTACTGGTTTTTCTTTACTCCACTGACGTATATGGTAAATTGATAATAATTAATGAAGGGTGTTTAATTGTAAAAAGGTTTGAATGTTGTATGGGCAATTTCCAATTTTTGAATATATATATATATATATATATATATATATATATATATATATTTTTTTTGTTTATTAGATCAGTGGATGTTTAATGAATGCTCTTTATTATGGCCTAAATTCGCAAATTTAGGCGATAATAAAGAGCATTCAACATGATCTAATAAAACAAAAATAAAATATCATTTTTGCAAGATCAATATTCATTCAATTATATATATATATATATATATATATATATATATATATATATATATATATATATATATATATATATATACAGTGACCGGCATAAAGTTGGACACAAATGGAAAAAATTTGTATTGTTCATTTCTCAGAAAATTTTATTCCTAAGTACCTGCTCGATCGCAAACTTAAAATGGACTTGCAAAAATTTGAATATCTCGTTTCTTATGCGAGGGAGATTCGAAAATGTGAATGCGGCTCAAGAGTAGTACCCTTATTTTTCAAAATACACAAAACTGTCATTTGAAAAAGTTGTTTAGAATTGAAAGAATATGTAAAATACGAAATTTCAGCCAGCTTCTGTGAAAAAAATATTTACGTGTTTCCTTTTTTTTTCTACCGCCTCTGTATTTTATGGTAAACAAAATATTTCGGAGGTAAGTTATTATTTGATGGAACAACAATACGCTAAAAAGCATAAGTTTTATTTGTCCCATAAGTAACAAATTAGGTTATTCACAATTATTCCTAGAAGTACCTCAACGTTTGTAACTACATATTCCTTCAAGATTATACCTAATAAATAGTTATAGAGAACATCAAAACACTTAAATTTTATCAATAAATCCATGTCCGCAAATGAATAGAAATTGATTTCTTTATTTAACCACAACTATGTCTCACAAGTACACATTATTCCTTATTTCGCTTTGATATTTTGCAAAGTAGGCTTTGGAAAAGAATTGATAATAGTCAACAATATCATATTCACATTTACGATATCGCTGTTTGTCTAGTTTTCACTGGTGTCTGAAAACTAATTATTCACTGTAATGTCTGCACATCTAAGTGTCCAAGAAAAAGTTGAGTGTATGGTGATAATTATCATACGTCTCGCGAGACTGCTGATATTTTTAATGCAAGACACACAGATAACAATATTAGTCATGCAACAGTTGCAATGGTAATGATGAGAATGTTATGAATGTTATTCTATCTACTGTGGAGAATCCGAGAACATCGTTATCACAGCGGCAAGAAATTACCGATGTTTCTGAGCGATTAATTAGAAGAATTATGCCATGAAACAAATTCAAGTCATACAAACCCAAATGTATTCGTACCTTTCAGGAAAGAGACCCAGACGCAAGGTTAGAATTTTCTTTTTGGTTCCAAGGATAAATAGGGAATGATGAATATTTTTCGAGAAGAATTCTTTACTCTGACGAATCCAGTTTTACATCAAATGGTATCGTAAGTTCGCAAAACTATACATGGTGGGCAGATAAAAACCCTAACTTTAAGATTGGTTTAAAATCAACGTTTGGTGTTGAATTTTAAATGATGAAATTGTGGGACCAGTATTTTTAGAGAAAATTTAAATTCTGCGAGATATTTAAATATGCTTCAGACATATTTATCAAATTATTTGAATAATCTTCCTCTGAGATCCAGGATCAACATGTCTTTCCAACAAGATGGCGCATCTATTCATTCAACGGTGGCGGAAAAGTCATGGCTGGACCTAAAATTTCCTAATCGCTGGATAGGAAGGTATTCCAACAATCCATGGCCTGCAAGATCGCCCGATATCACCCCAATGGACTTTTTCCTATGGGGATATTTAATGGAGAAACTTTATAAACAGCGACCATTCAGAGATATTCAACATTTGGAAAATACAGCTAGAAATTGTATTCGAACAATAACCCCGCAAATGGTGAGAAATGCACAAACGTACAATGCTTTGCATAGATTACGGTGGGCACCACATTGAATGATAATGGTATAGGTAACTTTTTCCACACTTTTGTTTTATGTTTGTGTTCCATTATCAATTAATGTAGGTTATTCCAATATTTTGAATAAAACTTCTTTCTTGAAATTTGAAGATTTTTTATTTATTACAACTCTACGTTTGAGAAAAGTACAAAAGAGTTATTACAAAATGTTAAAATTAAAATTTTTTGGCATTCTCTATAATCCCCTCACATTTACTAGGTATAATCTAGAAGGATTATGTAGATTACCTCATTGGATACAAAAATTGAGGCATTTTTAGGGATAATTGTGAATAATATAAAACTTATGCTTTTTAGCGTATTGTCGTTCCATTAGCAAATAACTTACCTCCGAAATATTTTGTTTCTCGAAAAGGGAGGTAATCCATTATTTCTTGTTCCAAAAATTACGAATGGTTACCCAAATTCAACAGTAGAGGTACAAACATGACTGCTTGCAAATTTAATTCGGGATCAACATAGCGTACATTTGGCTTATATTGATTAAACATTTGGATAGCTTGAAACAAGAAAGGTGTTGACAAGCTCTCCCTGTACATTTTTTTAACGTGGTCTGACTGTATTAATTGCATATAAAGTAAATTTAGTGCACTCATGGTTCTATAATGAAACTTTAAATTTGAATTGGTTCTATAATGAAACTTTAAATTTGAATTGGGTTCCCGCTAAAGTGAATGTTCACTCAAAACTGATATATCATTACGTCACATTTGTTTAATATAAATCATTTAAGAGGAATATTTGAAGTTGAACGTTTATTGGTAATATACGCATATGTTTCCTGAAAAAAAATTGACATTTAAAGATTTGAATAGCATTTCAGCTACCGCATTTGATATACAATAGAGTAAATATATAGTCAGTTTACAAAATTTATTAAGCGGCTATTTATTCATTATTTTGGATTCAAATAAATGTAATGAACACATTCAATCCAACCCTAACGTACCTTTTAAGATTAAAAGTGAATGGTACGAATTTTATGGTTCAAACCGAGTTAGTATTTTCTTTTATCCTTCATGCGTCTTAACGTTTCGCTCAAGTAACTGTTACTGAAATGTATTTACCGTAGGAGAATAAACGAAGATATCTTACAAATATTTGTAAATATACGGAGTGCGTCAAAAAAGTGATATAGGAATATATTTAACTTCATTTTTTAATTCTTCGAGTTTAATGAAACGTTTTTGTGTCATATAGTTTAATAGTTTTTGAAATATTTGGACTTAACGATAAAAATAAGCATTTTCATATTTTTGACAAATGGGTAGTTTCTATCATTTGAATAGTAAAAATTCCTGTTTTTGGCGGAAAAGCTTGATGGTAATTTGTTATGCAGGATGATTATTTTAACCTTGCAAATTCGCATATTTGCGAATGAAACCGATATATAAGGTTGAGTGCGTTAGAAAAATACACCGGCCCTTTCTCAGGTTACACATTCATCCATACAACAATAAAAACAAAATTCGAGGTGTGTAGTGGTCATCTGGAACTGGGAGTATGTAACCACTTGGTAATTGCCCATTACTATTAGTAACCAAGGATTATCCTGCACCTGTTATCCACGCCCACCTCTACACAAATATAAATATAAACAAGAAACAACAATGCTCATTCACTCAAATACTAGAGTGAGGGAGCCCTGTACTGTCTTTATTTTTGCAGATTTCAACTTAATGAGCCTGCGTGCAAGGCAATGCTCGATTTTTAGTACGTTGTAGGCTTGTAGAATTATTTGCTGCCAGCCTCAATTTATATAAAATTCCTACTTACACTTAAATATATATTCCTTTAATTGATCACAGACACGAATCCTTAACATATACGGTTTAACTTCAAAAGGGTGACCGTTATTTATAGATTAATATTTGAAAACACATTAAAACTAACACCCGAAAGAAAAGACAAATTAGCGTTGCCTAATTCAAAAGGAAATGTACACACAAGAAATATTTTAAAGACCAACTGTTTACAATGAAGGTATTTAATTAACCACCCGATCTCGCTCCGTCGACACTCTAACTGTAACTCCTTTGCCCCGATTTCAAAACTAACTACATTTACTCCCGCAATCAACCCCCATTTTTCAAAAGTAATAAAAAAACAACAAGAAACATTAATTTACGTTGGCACAGTTTCATATTAATTATTGCACGACGTTTTAATTTTAAAAAAATGCATTCGTCCGTAACAAGCGCTACATTAAGGTCTCGAGTTCCACAGTACCCACAAATATATCTTTTGATCGCGGTCTGCACCGACACAATTTAAAATTACATTTGTGAAGTGTTTGCCACAAGAATTTGCATACAGTGACTTTCAAAGATTTGTAACACTACCTCAATAAAGGCAGTTCGAGCGAACATCTGTTTCTATCCTAACTTTTTACTAAATATAGCTAAGAAATATGAATTATTAGTATTGTTCAACTTAGTATTTCAAATAGAAACTTTAGTAAAGGTTTCATCTGGAACATTTGTAAAAAACATATTCAATCATTTGCAGGTAAAATTGAAAGCGATTCAATGATTAAATGTCTCTGTGAATTAGTTAAGGACGACATGGCCTTAATAGGATTAACTGAGGTTTTTAAAAAAATATCATTAGCTTTTGTTTTGGCTTGCCTAATCTCCTTATACTTTACAGCCAGTTGTTTGTTAATTTCTAATAGATTTTTATAACGGTAATTTTTATATAAATCGCTAATAATTTGAAGGTTTGCTCTTAACTTATATAATTTTGGTGTAACCCATTTTACAGAATACTAACTTGAATTATCCATTCGCACAATAGGAAAACAATCTAAATAACACCACAAACTACATTAATAAAATTTGTAAAATGAGTGTTGCAATCTACAACATTATCTAATAGAACATTCCAATTTTAATCTGAAAATTTACCAAAAAACTTATTCAATTCCAACATTATATTAAAGGTCGGAATACTTTAGTTGCGCAGGAATTATTTTTGGGCAGTACGAGGTATTTAACCGTTAATTATAGATCGAAATGGTCAGATAAACCAAAACTGCTTTCTAAAAGACCGCATATAATCTGTGATCGAGTGTCATTACCAAGTCTGATATTAAAATCTCCCAATAAGATAACTTTATAATGAACTAGCTTTTCAGTCAGTATTTCCAAATTAAAACAATTGAACATTAATTTAAAAAATAGATTCCTAATTTGAAATTTGCGTTACAAGTTTCGTTACTCATTAGTTGTTCAACAGCTGTTTCTTGCGCGGAAAAAACCGATTTAGGCAGCTGCCGACTGGCCAGATGGACGGATCAATTATATTTTCTTAACTAGAATGAAGCACTGTCATCCTAAAAGAAGAGTAATAAGTTGGTTGTTTTGACTAAAGTCTTTCACATTTAATATCAGGAAACGTAGTTCATATTCAGTGGATCCAACTTATAAACAGGTAGATGTGCTCTTGGAGAAACTGCTTTGATATACAGAAGATTGGGTTAAAATATCATAAATAGTTTGCCTTTTTTAATGGTTTTCCTTCAAAATTATTTCTTAAACCCTGGTTTTTAAAAATTAAATACGGGTGAAACCAAGGTAATTCCATTTATCAATGTTTGTAATATTAAAATAACAATTTTTACGAAAACACCCAAAATTAATTTTCCTTTTAAAATTTAATTTATAAATTAAAAACCTTTATTCAATTTTCTTTTTCAATATAAAAAAATCAAAATTTTAATAGCATTAATTTGATATTTAATTGAAAGCACTAAAATGAATTAAATTACATGTAATTTGAAATAATTTTAAATAAATTTAAAGGGTGAAAACAAGTTTTAAAATTTTATAAATACCAGGTTAAATTTTAAACTTCCCCATTTTGGTTTAAAAATTTACCTAAACCCAAAAAAAGGTTCCTTTTAAATAACGGTGGTGGAATTTACAGAAATCTTTTCGCGGAAAAAATTTGGAAAGTTTAAGGTCAACCCGATAAAAAAAAATAATTTAAAAAGTTAATATAATTACCTTTTGCATTATGAAGTTCCTATTAAATGCAAAAAAAGGTCCATTTATAGTAAATAATTAAAATTCTTATTTTCACTAAATAACAAAAATAAATTCCAATTTTAATCCCTGGGTTGTTCAAATTTGAAAAAACTTTCATTACAACACGGAAAAAAAGAAATCATACATCAATTAATTTTCTTAATAAATAAACGCAATTAAAAAAAGTAAAAATTTTTTACAAAGGTCTTTCAATTTTAATAATAGGAAATAAATTAAGGTATGTGCTTTGGAGAAACGTTTCAACTTGGGAATATCCGGAAATTTTGGAAGGTTGTTAATGATTTAACCAAATGTAAACAAATTTCTAAAATTAAGCAGAAAATAATTTAACTAGGAATTTAAAGTCTTTTTTCCAAATTAACAGGTTTAAACTTTTAATTTATTTTAAATTAAAACAAGAAAATGTCTATGAAAACCCAATTAAAAAATGCTTATTTTAATATTTTAAGGTACAAATTAATTCCTTTCCAAAAATAAATTTGAAATTTAACCCATTTTCAAAATAAATGTCAAAAACCTTTTTTATTAAACACAAAAACCTCAAAATTGGAAATTAGGTGGCGTTAATTTAAAAATTTTTGTCAATTAATCATTTTTTAAGGCACCCTGTTAAAATTACAAATACCCAAAATATGTTTTTTTCTCCTTTGGCCTATTAAATGACAAAAAAGCCAATTTATTAGTAAAAATCTTTTTTCTTTAAATCCAAATTAACACCTTTTACCTTGTTCTTTTCAAAATTTTCTGAAGTTGGTATACATCATGATTAATTTTACTTTATAATTACGAAATAAAAAATTAGGGTACCCAAAATTACAGGTCTTTCAATCTTTAATAATAGGAAATAAAAATATACAGGCTGTGTCATTTAGAGAAACAGTTTCACTGGAGAATGTCCGAATTTGGAAGGTTGTAATGATAACCATGTACAACAAATTACTAAAATTAAGCAGAAAATAAGTTAACTAGGATTAGTCCTTTTCGTCCAAATACAGGATTTCAAAATGACAGAGAAACTGTCCTTTATGAAACCATAAATTGCTTATTTTCATTTAATCAAATATTCCAAAATCATAAATTTTCCCTGTTCAATAGCAAAACCTTTTATTAAACACGAAGAACTCAAAAATGAAATTAGGTGTAAGGTGCTCCATTTAAAAAATGTTTTGTCATGTATCACTTTTTTCACGCATCCTGTTTATTACAAATACTTCTCAAATATGTTTGTTTTCTACCTCTGCCGTATGTAACATGACATATTAATATAAAGCAAAAATTTGCTTTTCTCTATCACTAGAACACGGTATGCCTTGATTTTTTCAACAATGTGAATGTAGTTGGTGATACATCATGTATCTACTACTTTATAATACGCAATAAAAAATTAGGGTCACCCAAAATTACAGGTCATTCTTTAATAATAGAAAATAAAAATATACAGGTTGTGTAATTTACAGAAATAGTTTCACTAGAGAATATCTGAATTTGGAAGGTTGTAATGATCACCCTGTGTAACAAATTACTAAAATTAAGCAGAATATAAGTTAATTAACCTTTTGTCCAAATGAAAGCCATGAAAATGCTTATTTTCATCGTTAAGTCCAAATATTTAAAAAATCATGAAATTTAATCCCATGTTCTATATGACAATAATAAACCATTTATTAAACACCTACAATTCAAAAATGAAATTAGATATAAGGTGCACCCTGTAAAATTATAGGTATTTTAAAATACGCTCGTTTGTTATCTTCGCCCTATGTAAGATCGAATTTTGGTATAAATATTACAGTGAAGCAAAAATATACTTTACTCTATCGTTAGGGAGTTGATCCTTGAGACAATCTGACTGTAGTTGGTTCTAAATCATGTGTCTAATTTTTGTCTTATAATTACAAAATAAAAATGTAGTTACTCAAAATTAAAGATCTTCTAACCTTTAATAATAGAGAATAAAAGTATACTCTCCGGTAGTAGGACGATACCGTTAGTAGGGAATGCTACATCGTCCGGGGCACGATTTGGCCAATAACCGGTCTGCTCGCTATGATATTACTCAAGAAAACAATACAATTGCCTCAGATCGACCTGGCTACAAGGGGCGGTCAAGGTCGAAACAGACAGGCCCCGTTGCTGACGACTGTGCAAGGAATGAATGGCGAGTCGGTACGTGGAATGTTAGAGGTATGCATGGTAAAGAATTTGAAATTGCGAATGTAATGTACGAAAGACACCTTGATATTCTGTGTGTATCGGAGACAAAGCGCAAAGGAAAGGATGCTGTGGAGATGAAGGATGGCAGCCTGGCACTATGGTCAGGAGTTGAGACGGAAGTGCATGGTGCAAAAGGAGTTGGGGTGATCATAAGTGAAAAAGCGAAAGATGTGTTAAACAGTACGATTTAGTATCTCCCCCGGTAATATGGGTTAGAATGAAAGTGGAGTTTCGAAGAATTTTTCTTATTGCATGCTATGCACCGGTGAATGGAGAAAGAGACCAGGGGCGTGAGAACTTCTGGAATGAAGTAGAGAACGTGTTGAACGTATGTAAGCCAAACGAAAGAGTGATTATATTGGGGGATATGAACGGATGGGTGGGTGTACAGAGAGAACATAGTGAACGCGTTCTAAGAAAGTTCGGAGACCAAAGAATCAATGAGAACGGTGAATACCTGCTGAACATCTGTGTGGAGAGAAGCCTGTTTGTATCCAAAACGTGGTTTAAACATAAAAATGTGCATATGTATACATGGCAAAGAGGTGAATCTAAAAGTATGATAGACTTGATAGTGTATGATGAACGGCTTAGAAACCTGGTGAAAGACACAAAAGTAATGCGCGGAGCGGAGTGTGGATCGGACAACTTTTTGGTTGTATCGAGAGTGTGTTTAGGGCAAAAGTGGGTATGGAGAAGGAAAGCAAACGTAGTGCGAACGTCCAGAATTAGGCTTGACAAACTAGTGGATAATGGTGCGAGAATGAAATACGTAGGTGCTGTGAATAAAGAGTTGAATGTGAATGAAACAGTGTGGAACGAACAAATAAAAGACACTGACGTTGAAAGTGGATGGATAAGCTTGAAAAACTCTGTTGTCAATTGTGCCGTGCGAATATGTGGAAGAGTGATTGTAGGTAGACAGAAAGATGTGCTTGGTGGAATGAGTCGGTAAAAAAGGCAGTAACTAAGAAAAAAGATGCGTACATGGCAATGATTGCTGCAAAAAATGAGACTGAGAAGAAACGATTGTATGAGGTGTACAGATTAAGAAACAAAGAAGCGAAGGAGGCAGTGAGAATAAGTAAAGAGGAAGTGATGGCTGGAAGGAGAGAAATGCAGAATGATTTTGAGGAAACAAAAACTCTTCTGGAAATGGGTCAAAATACAAAACGTGGCCCAAAACAGAACGCTGCAGGAGTGATGAATGATAGAAACGAAATAGTATGGGACGATTGTGAAGTGAGGAAATGCTGGCAAGAATATTTCGGAAAGCTGTACAGTAGTGAGGAAAGTAAGACTGAAGGGTTAAATAAGGAGAATATAGAAGAAATGATGAATGAAACTGAGAAGGATATTGGAATAAATGAGGTAGAAAACGGTAGGAAGGTTGAAAAACGGCAAGGGAGCAGGCGTAGATGAAATCACTGGTGAAATGCTCAAGTATGGTGGTGCAAAGCTTATACAAAGATTGCGTGAATTATTCAATGTATGCCTTATGTGGAAAAGTGCCGAGTGATTGGAAGAGCGCGATCATTGTACCATTGTATAAGGGTAAGGGGAACAAGAGTGATTGTAAGAACTACAGAGGAATAAGCTTGCTCAGCGTACCTAGTAGAGTTTTTGGAAGAATACTGGTTGATAGAGTACGAGAAACTACACAATCTAAGATGTGGGATGTGCAAGGTGGCTTCATGCCAGGGAGAGGATGTGTCGATCAGATGGTTGCTCTCCAGCAGGTGATCGAAAAGTGTTTAAAGGTAAAAAGGAAGTTGTACTGTCCGTTTGTAGATCTGGAAAAAGCAAATGACAGAGTGAATAGAGAGAATCTGTGGGAAATATTAAATGAATATGGCGTAAATAAAGGTCTAATAAATGGAATAAGGGCAGTATACAACGGTAGTCGGCCACGTGTTAGGGCGAGAGGAGGTGTGAGTGAATACTTTAATATTGAGCAAGGAGTGCGACAAGGCTGTGTGATGTCACCGTGGTTGTTCAATATATACATGGATAAATGTCTTAGACAAGAATGTAACGATACAAATGGTGTAATGGTTGGTGGCATAAATGTACGACTCTGGTGTATGCAGATGACACAGTCTTATTAAGTGACAGTGCGGATGAGCTGCAAACCGCTCTGAGTAAGTTTGATACAGTCTGTGAGAGCATGGACCTAAAGGTAAACGTGAACAAAACTAAGATTGTGGTGTTCAATCGGGAAGGTGGAAAGGAGAGTAGAGTATTTACTCTGCAAGATGAAATTGTGGAGCAAGTGGACGAGCTGGTATATCTCGGTAGAATGTTTACTGCAGATGGTACAATTGAGAGCGAGATTGGACGAAGGGTCAATGCTGGAAGGAAAGTGATTGGAAGTATGTGGACGATAATGAGAAATGAAGCATGAGTCTAGCTGCGAAACGAGCAATCTATAATGGCGTATTCGTCCGTCAGTACTGTATGGAAGTGAGACATGGGTATGTCAAAAAGCACGAAAGAAAATAAATGCCGTGGGTATGAGATTTCTGAGAAGCGCATGTGGTAAAACGAGAGGGACAAGATAAAAATGAATGCATAATGAGGAGTGTGGTGAGGAAAAGACGATGATGGATAGATATAAAGTTGTACATTACGTTGGTTTGGTCACATTGAGAGAATGAACAACGCAAGATTAACGAAACAAATATATGTGGGTGAGGTTAGGGAAAGCTGGCCTGGTTAGGCCGCGTAAAACTTGGCTGAAGATAGAATCTATGATAAAGGAAAAAAAGATAAGGGCATGTCAGAGACTATGCATGAATCTTGCGGAAGCTAGGGAGGTATGCGGAGATAGGAAAGCATGGAGAACGAATGTGAATAAAAAATAAATAAGAGGCAGGGATTGTTTTGGCTACCCCGCAAGGGAATGGCGTGAAGGTTAAGCCAGTTAAGTAAAAGTATACAGAGTATGTCATTTAGAGAAATAGTTTCACTGGAAAAGATGCGAATTTGGAAAGTTATATGATCACTCTCTATAATAAATTACTAATATTAAGCAGACATTCAAGTAACATAGGATTAATCCTTTTTCGTGCCAAATATAGAAAAGTTTCCTATTCAAATGGCAGAGAAACTGTCTATTTATAAAGAGCATGAAAATGCTTATTTTCATTGTAAAGTCCAAATATTTCAAAAATTGTGAATATTTCACCTCATGTTCCATATGACAAAAAACTCTGCATAATTGCAAACATTTTTGAAATGTACTCGTTTTCTCCCTCTACTCTATATAAGATTCGATTTTAAACCAAATAATATTAGTTAAGCAAGAATCTGCTTTACTCTTTCGATGCGACACATGATTCATAATCACCTACGGTCAGAGGGTATCCGTCTAACCGTAAGTGATTATAAATCATGTGTCTAAACATATACAGGGTGTGTCACTTACAGAAATAGTTTCATTGAAGAATATGCGAATTTGGAAAAATGTAACAAATTACTAACGTTACGCAGTCATTAAATTAACGTAGGATTGGGCTTTCTCGTGCCAAATATATGAACTGTTCCTATGCAAATGACAGAAACCCTGTATTTATAAAGACCATGAAAATACTTATTGTCACCGTTGAGTCCAAATATGTTCTATATGACAAAAAAATGTTTCATTATACACAAAGGATGAAGGAAAACTGAAATTAGATCTAGGGAGTTTCATTGGAAAAAAATACTTTTTTATTTTTTCATATATGACCTTCTGACGTACCCTGTATAATTACAAATATTTTAAAAATATGTTCATTTTCTACCCCGACCTAATGTAGTTTTACTCTATGGTTAGGACACGGTGTGTCTTTATCCGTTAAATAATAAAATACACAGGGTATGTAATTACAGAAATAGTTTCATTGGAAAATGTTTGAATTCTATATGACAAAAAACGTTTCAATAAACACGAAGAATTCAAAAATAAAATTAGATAACTAATAATATTTGAAAAAATATTTTTGACGCGCCCTGTATAATTACAAATATTTTTAAAATATGCTTGTTTGCTACCTCTACCATCAGGAAGGGCCACGGTCTGTATATGGCAAAGTACGTGTAGGGTGATTTTGAAAATTTGGTTATTTTCACAGGTCAGTGGGGCCTACCTTTTTAAAATATTTTCACGTTTCTGGCACTTCCGGTATAACCGGAAGTCGGTACCAACTTGCTTACTTTAAATGTATATTTTTGCAGCTTTTGATTCTACGTTGAATTTAAGTCAACTTTGTATGAAGTTGTCTATACCTAAATTCAGTTATTTTTTAAGAAAAATAGTGACAGTTACAGCACCATATTAAAAATCTTGAACAGGTGATGACTTTTAATTACAATATTTGCAACATTAATAGTTTAGACATCGCTACATGTGTAACTGATTTCATGTCTGAGGAACATACCTACATGGCCCTCAAAACTTATAAGCCAATTTAAAAAGGTAATAACTTACAAAATTTGATTTTTTTAAGCGGAACACGCATATTATTATTTTATTATTATTTTCTTTTAAGAATAATTAAATTCTGAATCGAACGATGTAAATTTGTATGTACCTATCTTTTAAGATAGTTTAAAGTAGCTAAGTTTTCAATAACTAAATACCAGAAACACAAATAGTTAGTTATAACAGGAAAATAATTTGGTATACAAAAGTTATAAAAATATTAATTCAATAAATTTGACCTGCGACCTCTAAACATTTTTCACATTCAAAAGTTAAATTAAGTTCCAAATCGAATGACATAAATTTGTACATACCTGACTTTTAGGATTTTCCAGTTACAGCGAATTTTATTATAAAAACGTGTAAAAACTGAAGCATTTCATTTTGCGAAGTAGACTGAAAAAATAAAACAATTTAGATTGTCTCGAATGTCAAATTTGTTGTTAGAAGCTGCGTCAGTATTGTTTGTGTCCACAAACGTGTTAATAAAGATGCCATCACGATTAAATTATACTTACGAATATTATTTAAATTTATTTGTAATTTATGGACAATGTGACAATATTATATAACAAGAACTTGCGATGCATTTGCCGATCGATGTCCTCTTAACCCATTTAAACCTACCGTCCTTTTAAAAGGACCAGGTAAACATATTCATTTTTTGTGAAGTGTACGTTTCGCAGCAAGGTGGCGCCACTAATATGCGTCGGTTTATTGTGTTTACGAACGACCTGCAAGCCGTCGTTTACACTGTCTGCAGTTGTTTTGAGTTATTTTCTTGAGTTTTTTGGATTGTGTGGCATTTGATTTGCCAATGGGAGATCGAAGGTAAGTTTTCTCATAGTAGTACATATGATTTATTGGTTTTTGTTCATTACTTCTTTTCCAGTGACCTTATTCTTGCAGTTTTGTACATAACCTTACTTTCTTTGCAATTCTTAGTTGAGCTAGGGTGTCCAAAGTACTCCCGTACTTTTAAAAGGGCGGTAGCTCGATGTACTACTTTTGGTTTCTTTTTCAGTTATTGGACACAACCACTAACTTTGGCACAATTACTTGAAGAAATTGAAAAGGACGAGGAAAATGATATACCTGACACTATAGTAATTTTTCCGCCAGAAAATGCTAACGAAGATTGCGACACTGACGAAGACTCGGGGGATGAAAATATAGTTGAGATGAATAATTTGCCAGGATCTCAACTAAGAGCTGAAGCAGAAGTACAAGATGCGTCGGCAGACGGCTGGGATAGTGACTACGAAAGACCTCTTTCAACATTCGTAGAAAGAAAACCGAAGCTAGTGCGATTTGGAATAACCAAACTTTTCAAAATGGCAATCAGTGGCAACTGCTCGTAACAATACTTCACCGGCCGCCAATACATGTGTGTTGCAGCATAATCATACAGGGGACATCACTAAGAGTGAAATGTTATGTTTTATTGGTGTTTTACTGGTTAGTGGTTATGTACCATTACCTCGCAAAAAATTATACTGGCAAAATCGAGATGACACGAACAATAAAATGGTATGTGATGCAATATCACGTGATAGATTCCAATTTATTATGAGTAATATTCATTGCTACAATAACACGCATTTAGACATAGCCGATAAATTTTCGAAATTGAGACCCTTATTTGACATTTGAATAAGAAGTTTTTTGAAAACGTACCTGTAGAAGAGTGTCATAGTATTGACGAGTCAATGATACCCTACTACGGTCGGCATAGCGGAAAACAGTTTATAAGGGAAAAACCTATTCATTGGGGCTACAAATTTTGGGTTGGTTCATTGCGGCTGGGTACATAGTTCATTTTGATCCTTATCAAGGTTCCTCTTCCACACTACCAGAAAAATATAAGTATATGGGGCTTGGACCTTGTGTTGTATTGCAATATGCGGATGTACTACAGAAAATGTCATATACGTCTTTTCATTTATATTTTGATAATTATTTCACGTCTATCTCACTTCTAAAAGAGCTCAAGCTTAGGGGCATAAAAGCTACTGGAACGATCAGAGAGAATCAAATTCCGCGGTCACCTTTATCTCATGCAGCTACAGTTAAAAAAAAGGAACGAGGATTTTTTGAACATATCGTTGCAGATAATGAAATTGTCATTTGTAAATGGCATGACAACAGTGTTGTAAACGTAGTTTCTAATGCCACATCAGTTTTACCACTAAATGGGATAAAAAGATTCTCACAATCAGAAAAAAATTATGTTTATGTAAATCAGCCAAAACTTATTCAGCTTTAGAACGAAAATATGGGAGGGTGGATAGGGGAGACCAAAATCTGAGTGAATACAGGGTAGCAATAAGAGGGAAGAATTGCATTGACATGTCTATGCAAAATGCTTGGCGCCTTTATAAAGGCAATGATGGTAAGCTTGATCAACTGGAGTTTCGAAGATCAGTTGCGACAGAGTTGCTTGAATCGTACAAGTGAACAACTAAAAGAGGTCCTTCGAAACCTCCAGCAAATCTTCAATGAATATTCGTTATCATCAAGCTGACCATTTGGTAAAAATACAACCAAAATCAGCGGTGTTGCTTTGTATGCCATAAAAAGGCAAATTTTGTATGCAATAAATGTGACGTTGGTCTTCGTCCAAAAGACTGTTTTATTAAGTATCATACTGTTTAGATAGTTTCAATTTGTCTAGAAATGTCATACAACTAATTTTATGTTCTTTTTTATAAAAATAAAGTTATAAATTTCGAAGTTGCATCTTATGTTAGAAGTAGCGTATAACCCTGTCGTCTTTTTAAAAGAAAACCTCATTTCGATATGTTAGAATAGTCTAAAAAATTGAAAATCATTTGCAATTTATTTATTTACATATATTTACTAATAATTTGAGAAAAAAAATATATTTTCTTAAAGAAAAAGTTTCAGGTTTAAATGGGTTAAACTGAAACCATCACGACATGCTGTAAGACGCATCATCGATAATCCAAAGAAAAAACCGTATTGTTGATGACGAAAATATAGAAATAGGTATTCTAGCGTACTTTCGAGCTTTTCCAATTATGTCATTAAGACAAGCTGCTCTGGAGTCTGGTTTGTCTGAAAGTTCAAAACATAGAATTTGAAGGAAACACAATTTCCACCAATTCTCGGTATGTATGGTACAACAGGTAAAAGAAATTGATTTCATTAAAAGACAAAGATTTTGCGAATTTATTTTGACGAGGAGAATAATTCGTTTCTAGATAACATTATTTGGACAGATGAATCGAAGTTCACTAAACATGGTCTTCTAAATCTCATAACTCTCACTTCTGGAGTGACTCCAATCCACACTCGGGTACGTAATTTCCAAGACAGTTGGCAGTTCAATGTTTACTGTACCGTTGACAAGAATGCAGCGGTCGCCTTAGAATTTGATTTATGTATCTACTAGTTGTTAGTTAGAAATATTCTGCAAAATTGCAGATACTTATCTGCAAATTTACTGGCGGAACATAGAAACATTTTTTACCAGCACAATGGTGCACCTCCACATAGGGGTGAGTTAATTAATAACCTTATCCAAACCACTTTCTATAACCAATGGATTGCTAAAGACGGGCCTTTTTGTGGCCTCCACGATCTCCCGATCTAACACGTTTTAGATTTTTCATTTGTAGCTATAAAATATAAGGCCTACGAAACTGATTAACAACAATGCAGAGAGTAAGAATGCATTTCGTAATCTGTCCCATAGTCCATTAAACGTGCTACTCATACTGGTTAATTCGTAGATACGAAAAATGTTTAGAGGTCGAAAGTCAAAATTTTAACATTTATTGAATTAATATTTTCTTATTTTGTTTATCAAATTATTTTCCTGTTATAACTACTTGTGTTTCTTGCATTAGTTATTGAAAACTTAGTTATTTTAGACAATCTGTTTTCCTTTGAATGCCTACTTTCACATTATAAATAAAACTAACATAGATTTAACTAGTCTACATGTGATACTTATTTTAACTATTTCAGTAGTGACGATATGCTGCATTGTTTTATTTCTTCAATTCACTTGGCAAAATCAAACACTTCAATTTTTACACGTTTTTATAAACAAAATTCGCTGTAACTGGTAAAAATGAGAGGATAGCTACATACAAATTTATATCATTCAATTCAGAATTTAATTCTTCTTTCGTAAAATAATGTACTGAGTGTTTCATTTGAAAAAAAGTTTTGTAACTTCTTAACTTTCGAAATTGGCTTATCAATTTTGAGGACCATGTGACCATGTACGTTACTTTGACATTATGCAGTAATTTTCAGATGTAGCGATGCCTAAACCATTACTGTTGGAAATATTGTAATTAAAAGTCGTCCATTGTTCAAGATTCAACAGTTTTAATATGGTGCTGTAACTGTCACTTTTTTCTTAAAAATGGATATGTCTCGAAAATAACCGAATTTAGGTACAAACAACCTTATACAAGGTTGACTTAAAATTCAGCATAGAATCCAAAACTGCAAAAATATACAGGGTGCTCCATTAATATAAGTAAGTTGGTGTCGACTTCCGGTTATAGTGGAAGTCCAGAAACGTGAAAATATTTTGAAAAGGTAAGCCCTGCTGACCTTTGCAAACAATCAAATTTTCGAAATCACCCTATACGCACTTTTCCATATATCGATCGCGGCCCTTCCCAGGTGAGACACCCTGTAAAGTTGAGATTGTAATACTTGATGTTTTATAAATTTTATAAATCATGTGTCTAATTTTTGTTTTATAATTATGCAATAACAAATTAGATTGCCAAAATGATTATAAAATCGGAATCCGTTTTTATATGGTTCAAGGCCAACGTAGACTTCAAACTTAACCAAGATTTATTTAAATTTTTCGTAACGTTTTTCAAGAACTTTCAGATTGACCGATTAACTTTTGAGTGTTTTGTTTTAGCAAGTTTCCGAAAGGAGAACAACCTGAAAACGTCTTTTATTTTGCACTTCTCTAAGACTCAATTTAATTAAATTGCAGAAAAC
Source organism: Vesta saturnalis (assembly GCA_036346205.1). Taxonomy (NCBI): domain Eukaryota; kingdom Metazoa; phylum Arthropoda; class Insecta; order Coleoptera; family Lampyridae; genus Vesta; species Vesta saturnalis. The sequence goes on along the minus strand of JARFJB010000079.1, from coordinate 629 downwards.
GCTAATGTACACTAATACTACAACGTATCCAATGTTGTGGTTAATTTTGTAGTTCCTCATAATCCTCAATGCATAATACAAACACTTGCACAAGAGACAGTAATAATTGGTTTCTATTCAAAACCGTTTCTTTGCTCCTTATACGTGTTTTATAAATGGAATAAGAAATAAAATCCCAATTTAGTTTTATTCAAACCAGTCAGCCTATATTCTAAGAGTATTTTAACAACCTATTTTCTAGCGCAAGTCAACGTAATGTAAATGTTAATTAAGTCTCTTTGACTCTAAACTAAATACGATATTGTGTATATGAAAGCTTTTAAAGTCTTTAAACAATAGTTCTGCTTTAGTTTAATCAAACTGTTCATTCCACATTTTGGATATTATCAATTAAACTGATTAATAAGAATGTTCGCACGCTTTTCGTAGAGTTAAGTATTTTAATTAGAAATTCTCACAATGTTAATAATAAATGATAACAAACAAATTTCGAACAAGTAACCCTTTAAAAACAAAAAAAAAATGCAAAACCATGCTAAAATGGGTATAATATACAAGGGGGGAAATGATCGATAAGTCTAATTACTTACTGTCTGTATCAAACTTCCTGATGATTGTCTCGATTAGCG